>LPNX010589216.1:563805-630859 GCA_001517045.1 Pseudotsuga menziesii | reverse complement strand
ACCCTTTCTGAGCAGCTAAAGAGAGTAAAGTACGAATGGTAGCCCATTTTGCTGTAGGAGAAAATGTTTCT
Organism: Pseudotsuga menziesii; assembly: GCA_001517045.1. Classification (NCBI taxonomy): domain Eukaryota; kingdom Viridiplantae; phylum Streptophyta; class Pinopsida; order Pinales; family Pinaceae; genus Pseudotsuga; species Pseudotsuga menziesii. The sequence goes on along the minus strand of LPNX010589216.1, from coordinate 630,788 downwards.
TCATAGTCAATTCCTTCTTTCTGTGCATGGCCTTTTGCTACAAGCCTCGATTTGTGCTTGTCAAGTGAGCCATCTGATCTGTATTTGTTCTTGTGCACCCACTTGCAGCCAATTGGTTTGGTTCCAACTGGAGGGTCAACCAGCTTCCAAGTTCCATTCTTTATGAGTGCATCATACTCATTCTGCATAGCTTCTTTCCACTCAACTCGAGTAGAAGCTTCTTCAAAGGAAGTTGGTTCAAATTTAGCAGATAAATTAAATTCACAATGAAATGATACATCCATGTCATCACCTGAATTATCTACTTCTCCTCCATGTCTTTTCAAACTTCTCGTTCCCGTCTTTCCAACTTCATCTGGATGGACACTTTCAAGTGTCTTTGTGGCCCATTTAGGAATCTTCCGTGATGGTCCTGGTTGATTAGCTGGTGGTGCTTCATCATTGATTGAGAGTCTTTCAATTCTCTCAATCACATCATCCAGTTGAACCTCTTGTTCAAGTGAAGTAGCAGGAACTTCTTCATGCGGGGGAGTTGGTGCTTCATATGGAAATTCCAAAGGTTGATCCAGAATAGGAATCCCCCCTTCAAGGTTTGGAATTTCATATTCATTTTCAGAATATGTCTTTGGATGAGGATAATTTTCCAAATGATCAAAATTTCTCTCAATGGACTGGTCATTTTTATTAGTTTCAAGAAAAATGACATCTCTGGAAATAACAAATTTCTTGTTTACCTCATCATACAGACGGTATGCCTTGGAGTATTATTCGTACCCCAGGAAAATGCATTTTCTACTTCGAGCACCAAGCTTGTTTCTTTGCTCCTTTGGAATCAAGGCATAACAGGTGGAACCAAAAAATATGAGATGCCTGACTGAAGGGAGATGGCCAAACCACATTTCATGTGGAGTCTTGTTATCAAGAGCATTTGAGGAACTTCTGTTTCTCAAATATGCTGCACATTTTACTGCATCACCCCAAAACATTAGTTTTACATTCTTGAAAAACATCATTGAGCGAACCATATTCATTATGGTTCTATTCATTCTCTCTGCTACACCGTTTTGTTGAGGATTGTAGGGAACTGTGGTCTGATGTGAAATTCCATGTTGGTGAAGATAATTTTCAAAAGCATTTGAAGTGTATTCTTTCCCATTATCAGTATGAAGTGTACCAATTTTTGATTGTGCTTGTTTTTCAATCAATGCATGAAAGTCTTTGAATGTTTGAAATGCTTCTGATTTTGTCTTTAAACAGTAAATCCAGCACATTCTTGAGTGGTCATCAAAAAATGTCATAAAATACTTATTCCCATTTGCTGAAGGAGTTGGCATTGGGCCACATAAATCAAAATGCACTAATTCTAATTCCTACTTGCTCTGAAATTAGATTCATGGAATGGCAGCTTACTATGTTTCCCTAATATACATGCATCACATTTATTCTTCTCTTTGGGAATGGTGGGCAAACCAAATACACCATTCTTTCTCAACAAACGAAGACTGTGATAATTTAGATGACCAAATCTTGCATGCCACAATGAACTAGATGACATATTACCTTCTCCATGCTGAGAGAGGTAGGCATAGTTCTGAAATATTGTGGATGAACCCTTGAGCTTCAGCAGCTTTCCATCTTCATATCCAGTCATGATGACTTGGTTGTCAGAGGAATTTCTTACTTCAACGATTCCATCAAACATGTGGATGGAATGGCCTTGCTGTCAAATTTCCACCATGGACAGCAGGCTTCTCTGCAACTCTGGAAGATAGAGAACGTTCTTCAACAAGAAATCAGGGAATCCAGGCATCTTCAGTCAAATGGTGCCCATTCCCTTTGGTTTAATACTTGACTTATCTGCAAAGTAAACTATGCCATCTATTGTTTCATTCAGTTCTTCAAAACAGTCTTTTCTAAATATCATGTCTGATGTTGCACCAGTATCAAGCAGCCAACAATATTTGTAAGATGAAAGTGAAGTCATTTCATTAATTCCAAGATTACAATGTGCAACAATACAATGAGCAGAATCAGAAGTTTTACTAGCATCTTGATTTTTACTGTCATATTTCTTCTGGTTATTCTTGTCTTTGATGGAGTCCCATGAAGCCCAACACTGATCTGATGTGTGCCCAGTCTTTCCACAACGCTTGCATTGCAAATCTGATCTTTTGGTGAAGTTATTTCTGCCCCCTCTGCCTCTGAAGTTTCTTCTTCCTCTGCCTCTCTTGCTTCTTTCTCCTTTGGGATGATCTTTGGATTTCTCTTTGGTGTGGTTCTTTGCTTTTTGAGCAAAGCAAAGTGATTCTCCAGTAGGCTCGGTTGTCTTCTTACCAAAGGCTTTCTCTCTGTCAGCTATCTTTTCTACCAGGGTGTCAAATGTTAGTGATTTGAACTTGTCACTAGCTTGCAATGACTCAAGATAGTTGGAGTGAGTAGGATACACAGATTTTACAAATGCTGTAAGAGGAAGATCTGGTTTCATACCAGAGGCTTGAATCTTGTGCATGATAGCTTTGATTTCAGAGGTAACTAACATAGGATCATTGTCTTTTACTTCAAGACTGAATAATTTTAACATTAGTTGAATAACTTCCATTTTAGAGTGTGAATCATACAGTTCTTTTAATGTTTTTAGTGCTTCAAAACATGATTTTGCATGCAATATGTGCTGGCTCACCTCTTCACTGACTGTGGCAGTGATTACTGCTAAAGCTTTCTTGTCTTTTGTTCTCCAAATGGCCTTCTCTTTCTTGGATTCTGGAGGTTCAGGGTCTCTGGTTATGGTCTTTCCGGCTACTGTCTCTATTATGGTGCCTTCACAAATGCCGTCCCAAAGGTCATTGTAGATGAAGGTAGATTTGATCTTCCTCCACCATTCTGAATAGGTGTCTTTGCCAGTGAGAGTGGCACTGACTATAGATGCTATAGATTTCATTTTTACAACTGTTAGTGTAATTTACAAAGAGAAATAATAACCTTGCAGGTCTACAGTCTCTGCCAAGGTGAATACAATGCAAGTTTATAACAAATTTATCAGTCAATACAAAATATATCAAAATATATTAGTCATACATAGGCTTCTTTAATACAAAATATATTAGTCACTAGCAATATGTGATATTATTCAGCATAAAACACAGTCTTCAGCAGTCTTCAACGCAGCAAGCACTATATATCAATCATTAGCAAAAAGAGGGCATGAACTAGCTTCATGCAATTGGTAATGTCAATCGTCAACTCGGTCACAGCAGCAGCAAATACACAGCAAAAATCGCAGCACTCTCCAGCATACATTATTCTTCAACAACGCTTGTTGGTATGGAGCTCGCAGACTCTTTACATATATCAAAATGAGATCATTTTTAAAACAAAAAAGATGAAGCGGTTATGTAGAAATAGGGTTTACATATACCACTTGTAGGTATTTATTTCTTCACAAAAAACTCAACAGAAGTTAGGGTTCAGGCTTCAACGCAGCCACACCAACGCTGTCTTCAACGTGTTCACACAGAAATTAGGGTTTCCATAGATTCACAACTTTTGCAGTTCAACTGTCACTTATTGGAGCAATATTCAAGGAAGCAAATACACAGCAATATCCAACGCAGGTAGTCTCCAATGTAGCAGTCTTCAAGGCAGCAAATACACAGCAATCTCCAATGCAAATGTATGGGAGCATAGTCTCAGGTCGCGGCTCCTTGAGAATACTTCACAGCTGCATACTTCACAGCTCCTCTCAGGCAATCACAGGTCACAGCTTATCAGCACATTTAGCTCCATGCAGCACATTGAGTCTTCAGCAAGGATGATAAGCACATTTCCATATCCTCTGCAGGTCCCATTGAATGAGGGCAAGATCAAAACTCTGATGATGAAATTAATCAGATATGGCGTCCCGACCAGATAGAATGGCCCTGCGATGGACAAATACTATTTGTTAGGTATATATACATGAAGTCGGGTGCCTCCATCTATATCCATAGGCTAAGCACGAACTCGAAGGAATAGTACTAGTTTACCTACTTGAGTGATTGATTTAGTGTTGTGCATACATTATAGTGATGGTGGAATTTCCATTAGATGGTAGATTGCAATTGGGATCTCAACGATTTCAAGTTTCATCCTTAGGTTCGGGGTGCATGGGGATGTCTACTGCATATGGACCTAATCCTAATGGAGAGATGATACATCTCATCCACCATGCCATCATCTCTAAAGGAATCACTTTACTTAACACCTCAGAAGTTTATATCCCTTTGACCAATGGAATTCTTATTGGGAAGGTGAGAGTGTGTGCACATGGTTTTTACTTTTCCTTGTAATTTTTATTAATTTGGCTTGGCCAAGTTGATAGAATTGCACCTACGGTCTACTATTTGCAAGCCATTAAAGGAATTAGGGAGAAAATCCAATTAGCCACAAAGTTTGGAATCAGTTTTGTTGATGCAAAACCAAAGATTCGAGGAGATATTGCATATGTTTGTGTCTCCTGTGAAGGAATTCTGAAGAGAATCAATGTGGATTGCATTGATATTTATTATCAACATCGTAATTACACTAAATTCCCAATTGAAGTTACAATATGTATGGTTGAGAGATCTAAAATTAATTATAGTTGAGAGATCTAAAATTAATTAATTTTACTTTTTCATTGAGAAATAGTGAGCATATTTATTTCTCCACAACCAATGGAGAGTAACCATCCTTGTTACTTGTGAGAGAAATTAGAAATATTTTTCAATATGTCAGTTATCCCCCTTCCCAAGGGGCTTGGAGGAACAAAATTCCACTACTAGGAACTCAGATGCTGGCATGGGAGTAGAAATATAAAGAAGAAATAACTTTTGAAAATAAAAGGAATTCAATCATTATAATCACAGTTATATCTTGAAAACAAATCTATTCATAAAAATGATGGTTTTAACAATTTCATGAAACAATATTGAACAATTTAACTAACTTTATTTTTCAACCAACTTGCCTCTTTTGAAATCTGCCTACACCACACGGGCATCACCTTGTTGATCAATATCTTATAGCATTCATTCATAAAGGGATGTTTTTAAATTGTGAAAAATAAGGTCAATGTATTGTAGGTAATGAGGGGGTGGGGATGTAGGGTATAGGGAGTTTATATGTATTAGTGGGTATTAAAAATTGTATCTAGTAAAAATAAGGGATATTTAGTAAAAATAGGGTTAACTTAATTGGAAAGATGTATTTGGAGGGGGGATCAACAAAAATATTTTGGTAGGTATTTATCAATATCTAGTGAAATTAGGGGTATTCTTTAATATCCCATGAATGAATTTCATATGGCATAGTTTCATTGAGTGAAGACCCCATGTCCTACCCCAAAACCACATTTAGAGGATTATTTTATTTGTTTTCACTAATGTCCAAAGTGTATAGAATATCAACATAATTGTTCATTTCAAGAGTCAATTCATTGTGTTTCTATGAGACAATATTGTTCTTCTACTAAGATTCAAACACCAACTAGATGAAGCACACAAATTGACATAAAAAAATATGTTTGGGTGATGATCTCTCTATGCAATTGTAAGTTACTGTTCTCCAAGAGACCTCTTTGAGCAACAATTAATTACTCTCATGAAGTTTTTAAATTTTTTTATTGCACTTATGGAGCTTCCCTTTTTAGGTTGTCTTTCCCAATTTTATAATAAAAGGGAAATGTTAATAGGAACAAATTGCCAACTTTGTGATGCCACTCAAAATTTCTCCATTCATAAATTGCTCGAATGGAAAAGGATTTGAAAATTTTGAGTATGAAAATTCTATTTATGATTCCACAGATCCTTCCTCGTAAGTGGAACAAATTTCACATCCCCACCCCTCTACCAAGGAGAGAATGTGACTATGCTGCTATCAATCCGAGAAAAATAAGCCCTGTGAACGTAATATAAAATGCATTGAACTTAAAAACATACACAAATGTATAAACATGTTCATTCAAGCACTCAACATGTTCATTATAATTCATTAAACAAAATACAATTGCAGAGATTACACACAAAAAATACTTATCTTGAAAGAAGCTTGTCCGGAAACCAGCTACATCGCTACAACGTTCCACCAAACCATAGACTAGTGGGCTCATCAATCTCTCAGCACCACTTCCACCCTCGAGCTGGGCATAATTCCCACAAGGAATAAGGGAACACTAGAAGGCTCACACATAGCTAAAGATATATCAAAATTCAGCCAAGACAAAACTAAATTTGGGTTTATCAGGCTGCCAAGTAGCTGTAAATATTGAACTACTAAGCTAGTGAGCTCATCCATAGAGCTAGGGACTCCTGCACTAGATCTAGCTTGGCTTCTAAAACATCCACACATCCAACACAAGGAAGCATCCCCTTCTCTGCTACACAGTCCCTTGGGCTATGCCTTCCTTTCCAATGCTTTTCAGGGTGTGCAAAGAAGAAAACCAGACCCTCTAGATCTATCTGTGAGGTTCCCTTCCTACACTAGTTTTATCAAGCTTGTTTAGACCCAATTCCACTCCAACTTAGTTCATACCAAAGCCAAAAGACGCACCCACAACACCATACGATTTGTGGGTTTGAGGAAAAACAGTTTGGGGAACAAAATGAATTTCCAAGATGGGTAAAAATAGCCCCCCAACAACAATTCGATTTCCCATAAATGTTTATGGCCTTCACATGGCCAAAAAGAACTCAATAGCACCAAAAAGTCGTGGGTCTCTTCTCCCATTCGCTGGGCATTACCAAAAAATGATTTATAGCTTAGAAAACAATGGGGAAATGTAGAAAAATCATGGGGGAGGAAACCCAAACACTGATCATTACAAAAATGATTTCCCAATCTCAGGAAAATGAAGAAAATGACCCCCCAACATGAAGGAAACACACACAATAGACAAAAACATGAAGGAAAACAATCTCCAAGCTTCCACTGCATGAGGAAATGGAGGACGTGGGTGAACCCACAAATGGGCATGCACTTTTGGGTGTTAACTTGCCCCAAAAGTCAAAAAACGTTTTCCCAAAAATGGGTTCTTCCCAAAATTTGAATTTTTGACTCCCATACCTTGCCCATTCTCATGCAATAACTAACCCAACCAATTTCTGGAAAAACTAAATGATTGGGCACAAAGGACAAAATGGGTAGTTGACAGTTTGACGGGTTCTCCCTTTGACATTTGGCTTTTCCCCATTGGCCCAAAGGTTTGAATATCCCCCCCCCCCCTTATCCTTAGGAAAGCATGCCCCGTCTCTTTTAATGTTGCATTGACATAGCTAGTTGTGGGTATTTAATTAAATTGCATATTGACATGATGTCCAAAATTATAATGTGTTGGCTAGCACAAAATACCATCGGCATCGATTTTAATCACTGAAACATGAAACGCTTAATTGATGGTGGGGCTTTTTACAATAGCTCTACACAATGATTAATTACAATATATACATCATATACATTTTTAATGCTAATGGGGTCAAAACCGGGGTGTTAAATGCCCCTCCCCCTTCAACGACATTGTCCTCAATGCTTTACAAAATTAAACAAAAATGCTACACTGGAACCGCCCTCAGTGCTCCACAGAATTGAAAAAAAATGGATGTGTCAATCGCATGGCATCCTCCAGCTCCCATGTAGCTTCTTCAGGATCGTAGTGCTCCCATTGCACCTTTACTTGCCCTATGGCTCGGTTTCAGAGCATTGTGACCTTCTTGTCGAGGATGCGTATTGGCTCGATTTGGAACTCTCCCTCAGGTTCCACCTGAATCATATCCCAATTTATCACATGGTTAGGATCATGTACATATTTCTTAAGCAAAGAAACATGAAAAACATTATGAGCTCTAGTGCTAGCATGCAATGTAGGTCTATATGCAAATGGCCCTATTCTTTCAAGCACTTCAAATGGCCCACAGTATCTAGGCAACAGCTTGGAACAACTTCCAAGCTTCAAGGAAATATTCCTTGCCCTCACTCTGAGGTAAACATGATCCCCAAAACTGAACTCTTTGTGCACCCTATGCTTATCAACATAGATTTTCTGTCTGTCTTGGGCTACTTTCAGATTCTGTCTGATCTTTACAACCTCCTGCTGCTCCATCTCCTTGAGCAATTCTATCCCAAGCACAATCCTATTCACTAGATTATCCCATGTCACTGGTGTCCTACGCCTTCTACCATACAAATATTCATATGGACTCATCCCCAAGGATGATTAATGTCCATTTTTATATGCAAATTCTACCAAGTGTAAATAATCCTCCCACTTGGTTGGTTTGTCCATCACATACATGCGAAGCATGTCTTCAAGCACTTGATTCACTCTCTCTATTTGCCCATCATTCTGAGGATGGTAGGAAGTGCCGAATTTCAGCTTTGTACCTAAATCTGCAAACAACCCCTTCCAAAAATTGGAATTGAACTTGACATCTCTATCAGAGACTATTGCCTTAGGAAATCCATGCAATTTGAAAATCTCCTTCATGAATATTTTTGCAATGTCATCAATCTTACGTGTGGACTTAACTGGTATGAAATGTGCTGGCTTTGTCAACTTTTCCACCACAACCATGATGGAGTCATGTTATCTCCAAGTCATTGGCAATCCTGTAATAAAATCCATGGAAATAACTTCCCACTTCCATTTTGGAACTGGCAAAGGCTGCAACAAACCTATTGGGTGTTGATGCTCAACTTTCACCTGCTGAAATTTCATGCACCTTGAAATATATCCAGCCATGTCCTTTTTCATTCCTAGCCAAAAATACTACTTTCTGGCTATAGAAATTGTCTTTTGATATCCTGGGTGACCAGAATATGGAGCTTGATGGATTTCATCCATAACAACTCTCCTCAAATCAACTACATTTGGGATATAGATTATGTTCTTATAGGTAAGAAGTCCTTCCTCTTCCAATTTATATCTTTCATACTTATTTTCAAGGATTTGCTACTGCAACTTGTCTTTTACCTGCTCATACAATTAATCTCCAACAGTATGACTAACAATATGTTGTCTCAAATCTGACTAGCAAATACTAAGAGATGCCACATGCATTTCCTGCACCTTCCTGTTGAGTGCATCAGCTACTTTATTCTCTTTTCCTTTTATGTGTTTTATTTCAAAATCAAACTCACATAAAAACTCAAGCCATCTCTCTTTCCTAGCATTTAGAGTAGGCTGATCAAACAAATACTTCAGACCACAATGGTCTTTCCTTAGCTCAAATCTTTAGCCCATCAAGTAATCCGTCCACATCTAGAGAGCATGTACTATGGCTGCAAGTTATAGATCATGAGTGGCATAGTTTTTCCCATGTTCCTTCAATTTTCTTGACTCATAACATATCACGTGGTTGTCTTGCATAAGGACTCCTCCAAGCCCTTGACCGCATGCATTGGTACACACCAAAAAATATTTTTTTGGGTCTGCAATCTTCAAGACTGGTGCACTTGTGAGAAGATTCTTCAACTGTTGGAATATTTCTTCACACCTCGGTGTCCATTCAAACTTTATTCCCTTCTTTTGCAAATAAGTGACTGGATGTGGAACCTTGGAGAATCCTTCAATGAATCTCTTGTAGTATCCTACAAGTTCCATAAAAGATCTTACATCTATCACATTTCTTAGGATAGGCCAATTCATAATGGCCTCAATCTTCTCAAGGTCTATAGATATGCCCTCATCGAAGATAATGTGACCCAAATAATGAATCCTATATTTATAGAAGTCACACTTACTCAACTTTGCATACAGCTTATGCTCCCTGAGCAATTGTAATGTCAATCTTAGGTGTTCTTCATGCTCTTCCTCATTCTTAGAATAAATAAGAATGTCATCAAGGTAAACAAGAACAAACTTGTCCAAATACCTGCTGAAGACATTATTCATAAGGCACATAAATGTAGTTGGTGCATTTGTGATACCAAACGGTACCACTACAAACTCATAATGTCCATACCTTGTTCTTAAGGTTGTCTTATGAATTTATTCATCCTTGATTCTTGCCTGATGGTAATCAAACCTCAAGTCAATCTTGGAAAATACCTTTGCTCCTCTCATTTGATCAAAGAGGTCATCAATCCTAGGAAAAGGATATTTGTTCTTCATAGTGACTTTGTTCAGCTGTTTGTAATCAATACACAACCTGAGTGTACCATCGTTCTTCTTCACAAATAGAACTAGTTCTCCCCAAGGAGACACACTTGACCTGATATACTTCTTTTCCAACAACTCTTGCAGTTGCATATTCAGCTCTGGAATTTTTGGTGTGCTCATCCTGTGTTAGAAAACAGGACCGCAAAGCGATAATAGATATACAGTTAAATCGATAAACAAGATGCAAAACACATTAAAACATTACAGAGAGACACAGATATAACGTGGTTCACCCAAACGATGGGCTACTTCCACAAAGAAATTGCCAATCCTTTTATTACAGTGCATAAAGATGAAGGGATACATTCTATAGAAAAACCAATGCACTTCCTCTTCACGCTCTCACAGTCTCTCCCACATAATCACAAAGATTGTTTACAAGACAAAATAATACCATACACGGTCGTGTTACAATGCTTTATTTTATAGGGGAAATACCATGGGAAAATACTACGGTTAACCCAATACCATGGGTCCGCAAAACTATTGGCCAACACACATCCCAAAAAAAAATTCTTAGGGGAATGAGTGTACAGTACACTTAGGGTACAAACACAACTGAATCATTATCTCTGGATCTGGAAGATCAGGCTCCACAACCAACAATCTCCCACTTGGAGACTGACCACAACAACTCCACCACTACTGCTCTAGACCTTGGACTTGGAAAATTTCTTATTTTCACCTTCATTCTTGAAGGCCAACAGAAACCAAGCAGGGACTCAGTTTCTCTTTGGTTACTCCTTTGTCAACATGTCTACAGGATTCTGGCTAGTATGTATCTTTTCCAATTTTAACAGTTCTTCATCTAGAACAGATCTTATGAAGTGGTACTTGAGTTGTATATGTTTAGTCCTCGAATGAAAGGTTAAGTTCTTTGCAAGATGAATGGCACTCTAGCTGTCACTATACAGCCTACTGTTCTCCTGCTTCTTACCCAATTCTTCCATGAACCTATGCAGCCAAATCATCTCCTTACTAGCCTCTGTAGCAGCAACATACTCTGCTTCCATTGTTGAAAGTCCAACAACCTATTGTAGTTTTGAAATCCAACTTACTACTATTCCACCCACAGTAAACACATACCATGTGGTGCTCCTCCTGCTGTATTTATCACCAACCATATCTGCATCAACATATCCCTATAGAACAGTGTTTGAACCTCCAAAACATAATGCATGAGAAGTGGTACCTCTCAAATACATTAGAATCCAATTTACTGCTTTCCAATGCTCTTTACCTGGACTATTCATATACCTGCTCATAACTCCCACTACATGTGTAATATATGGTCTTGTGCAGACCATGGCATACATCAAGATTCCAACCGCTGATGAATAGGTAATCTTGGACATGTAATCTAAGGCAGGGGTAATGAGTGTATAGTACACCTAGGGTACAAACACACAGTGAATAATATCTTTGGATCTATAAGATCAGGCTCCACAACCAACATCTTGTAGGGTTTCTTGGACACTGGTGCTACTCCTGGTACAAGTTCAATTGTGAAATCAATGTCTCTCTTCGGAGGAAGCCCTGGAATATCATCAGGAAACACATCCCTGAATTCCTGCAAGACATGAAATTCCTCCAACCTACGATTTTCATTCTCTGTTGCCTCCAAAATACTTGTTGCATACAACTGATAACATTTCCTACAAAACTTCTTCAACTGTACTGCTGAAATCTGCCTCACAGAAATCACCTTTGGAATGCCTCTTACAACTCTTGGGTTCCCTTCTTCATCTATGCTTTCAAAAGTCTTATTATAATAGACAAGCTTAACTCTGTTAGCTTCTAACCAATCCATTCCAATGAGAACATCATCGGAACCAAGTGGTAGAACATTCATATCTACACAAGTGACCAACCCATTCATAACCAATGGACATTTCTATACCACTTCACTAACCTTTTGTCTTAGTTCCAATGGCTAGCTCAACTAACCACGATTTGCTATACTTTAACCTCTTAAAAGCACAAATCTCAACTACACTAGGAGTAATGTAACTATGAGTAGATCCAGGGTCAATCAAAATAGAAATAGATTGCTCAATAATCTTACCTGCAACTTCAACCACAGTTGACTGGTGATCTACCTAGTGGTCTTCTTGTGCTGCATAAATCCTAGGGACGACCCTTCCTACTTGAACCACTGTTTCTGCTTCTTGAATGTTGTAAGTTGGCCTTGTAATCTCATTCTCAAGTGGACAATTTATGCACATGTGGGGTCCTCCACCCTTCCAACATTGGATAGGTTCTCTGTTCTGTTGTGGATCTCTCAGCTTTTCTCCTACCACTTTAGTTGGCTTACTCGCAGCTTGTGATGGATGCTTCTGCTGATTCCTGAAGTTATAAGGATTGAAACCTTTCTTTCGTTGATCCAACTTCTCATTATTTTTTTCCTTCCATGTCTTATGATAATCAAGTTTTCATTTTATTTATTCATAGCAGTACGTATCTTTCTCGATTACTTCTTCGAGATTTCTAGGTTCATAAAACTCAATTTTATCTTTGTAAGACTGAGGCAATCCACTTAGGAAACACTGGATTTTAACTTTTTCATCTTTGATGTACCTGACATACCTCAAAAGTTCTAGGAACTTATTTGCATATTCCTCCATGGTCTGTTGTCCCAATCTCAGTTTATGGAACTCTTTAATCTTATAATCGTAGTACATGTTAGAGAGGTACTTCTACTTGAAATAATTTGGAACTGTTTCCACACAATCCTCCTTTAATTGATCTTCTTCACTTTCCTGAAGTGCTCCCACCATATGGATGCTCTCCCAATCAAATTGAAAATGGCTACCCTAGCCTTCATATTTCCTGAATAGTCTTGGACTTGGAAATATTTTCTCATTCCCAGAAGCCAAGCTTCAGCTTCTTGACCATTCTTTACCTCGCCATCAAATGTAGGAGGCTTATCCTTCTTGAATCCATCTCGTGATTTGTTCTGGTAATGTCTCTTCCTCTTACTTCTATGAGATGAAGATCTTGAATCCTCGGTGGATCCTTTAGAGTCAGATGACTTAGTAAGAGGTCTCTTTCTTCTTCGGGTTCTACTCTTACTACCTTTTGGTCTTACTGCATGATTCCTAGAGCTCATCTGCCTCTGGATATCCATCAAACTCTATAGCATGGCTACATTCAACTTATTCTACTCCTCCTGAGCCTTAACCAATCTTTCATTATCTACCCTGTAACTTTGTGTCTCCACCCTTAGGATTCTCATGGTGGCTACAAAATCTGGGGGAGTATCTTGAAATATTCTCCCATTAGACTCTATCTCAACATTCCCCACATGGATGTTTTCTCCCATAACATCTTCCTCATGTTCATAGGGATCCTGTGCATTGTTCATGTTGTAGGTTCTCATGGCCGAACCAATTTTACCGAACTGCACTATGTGGAATGTTGCCTTTGAAGGTGACTATGATTATGCAAAATGTGTTAATAGACACAATTTTTAGCTTCATAACATTCACAAGAAGTTATACATCACTTACCTCCATTTGGAAAATTCATATATTAACAACTTTGTCGAAACACAAAATTTTCTTTTCATAAAGAACAACCGTCTCAGGGGGGAAATGGGGGTCAAGGGGGCTTGCCCCCTTGTGGTTCACCCACTTCCATTTTTAATCTTTTCGGCCCCTACAAATTCCATTGAAAAACTGTTGAATTTCTTTGTTTCAGAGCAATTTAGCTATTCCACCCGATCGACGAATTCACCCTTTTTCCTTGGACGTATCGGCAAAATTCTCCAAATTTTCCCGACACGTATTGGTAACATTGCCCGATCCCTTCTGATCAAACCATCCACTGTGTTGAAAAACTTTCCTTCTTTCATCCTCTACGTCAAAATGCTTCCAGGGTTTCTTCCAATAGATCCTTCCATCGCGTCGAAAAACTTTTCAACTTCCATCCGCTGTGTCGGAAAACTTTTCGACTTTCATCTGCTGCGTCAGAAAACTTCCATGGTTTCTTCCGACGGATCCTTCCACCATGTCAAAAAAATTTCTAACTTCCATCCGTTGTGTCGGAAAACTTTCTGATATCCATCCACCGTTACAGATACTTCCCAATTTTTCTTTCGCCATTGCGGAAAAATTCCCAAGTTTGCTTCTGCCGTTGCGGAAAACTTTTAGACTTTTCTCTGATTTTCCATACTGAGAAAACATTTCGAAAAAAAAAATTCTCCTTTTGTCAATGAAATTTCCACCTTTCCTTCCAACGCCATTAGTTTCGATCCCTGTCGGCTTTGTTCATTTCTCTTCGCTGACACCATCGCGGGCGCCCTCGTCAGCTTCCTTCAGACAACGTAGCCAATGTGTCGGCTCGGCTTCGCCCTTCACACCGATACGGTCACCACAAAATCGTCATCTTGAATCTTCCAACCCAGCCGGCACTGTCAGCTCATCTTTAGCTTCCGCAACCGACACTATCACTGCCGCTTCAGTCATCTTAGCTAACAATGGAGAATTATCTCCAACACTTAGAGAAAAAATTTGGATTTTTTCTACTATTAGCTTTTTCCTGCTGAACACAGACTAATTCTTCATGGCCCATTGAGGCCCAAAGCTATAACATGAGCTCTGATACCACATTGTCAAGTCCCCACTCCTCTACCAGGGAGAGAACGCGACTATGCTTCTATCAATCCAGGAAAACTAAGCCCCATGAACGTAACATAAAATGCATTGAACTTAAAAACATACAAAGATGTATAAACATGCAATATACAGCATGAAACAATTACATTTCATTCAAGGATTCAACATGTTCATCATAATTCATTAAACAAAATACAGTTGCATAGATTACACACAAAAATTACTTATCTTGAAAGAAGCTTGTCTCGCAACCAGCTACATCGCTGCAACATTCCACCCAACCATAGGCCAGTAGGCTCATCAATCTCTCAGCACCACTGCCACCCTCGAGTTTGGCATGATTCCCACAAGGAATAAGGGAACACTAGAAGGCTCACACATAGTTAAAGATATATCAAAATTCAGCCAAGCCAAAACTAAATTTGGGTTTATCGGGCTGCTAAGGAGCTGGAAAGGTTGAAATACTAAGCTAGTGAGCTCATCCGCAGAGCTAGGGACTCCTACACTAGATCTAGCTTGGCTTCTAAAACATCCACACATCCAACACAAGGAAGCATCTCCTTCTCTACTACACAATACCTCGGGCTATTCCCTCCCTTCCCATGCTCTTCAGGGTGTGCAAAGAAGAAAACCAACCCCTCTAGACTTGTCTGTGAGGTTCCCTTCCTACACTAGATTTATCAAGTTTGTTCAAACCTAATTTCACTCCAATTCAGTTCAGACCAAAGACAAAAGATTCACCCACAACACCATACGATTTTTGGGTTTGTGGAAAAACAGTTTGGGCGACAAAATGAATTTCCAAGATGGGTAAAAACAACCCCTTAACAACAATTCTATTTCCCATAAATGTTTATGGCCTTCATGTGGCTAAAATAGACTCAACAGCACCCAAAAATCATGGGTCTCTTCTCCCACTCACTGGGTGTTACCAAAAAAATGATTTCCATCTGGAAAACAATTGGGAAATGTAGCAAAATCGTGGGGGAGGAAACCCAGCCACTGATCATTGCAAAAACAATTTCCCAGCCTGAGGAAAATGAAGAAAACGAACCCCCAACATGAAGGAAACACACACGATATACAAAAAACATGAAGGAAAACAACTCTCCAAGCTTCCACTGCGTGAGGAAATGGAGGACGTGGGTGAACCCCCAAATGGGCATGCATTTTTGGGTGTTAAATTGCCCTAAAATTCAAAAAACATTTTCCCACATTGGTGCTTCCCCAAATTCAAATTTTTGACTCCCATACCTCTCCCATTCACATGCAATAACTAACCCAAATAATTTCTGACAGAATTAAATGATTGGGCACAAAAGACAAAATGTGTAGTTGACAATTTGATGGGTTCTCCCTTTGACATGTTTCCCCATTGGCCCAAAGGTTTGAATATCCCCCCCTCCTTATCCTTAGGAAATCATGCCCCATCTCTTTTAATGTTGCATTGACATAGCTGGTTGTGGGCTCAGCACTTACATCTGACCATGTCAGAAGGGCTCAATGCTTACATCTGACCATGGGAGGAACCAATCCTACCACCATGTCAGAAGGGATCATATACTCATCACTTCCCCTTAGAGGGAACCTCGATCTGGAGAACACCAATCTTCTCCCTGAAGTAATCAAACTTCACTCTGACCATTTCTAGCATAGAATCACATCAAGGATTATTACATATGAAGATAACCCGTGAGCTTCGTCAGGACCGATTACATCCAAGGA
Organism: Pseudotsuga menziesii; assembly: GCA_001517045.1. Taxonomy (NCBI): domain Eukaryota; kingdom Viridiplantae; phylum Streptophyta; class Pinopsida; order Pinales; family Pinaceae; genus Pseudotsuga; species Pseudotsuga menziesii. The sequence goes on along the minus strand of LPNX010589216.1, from coordinate 614,279 downwards.
CAGCCTACAGGACTGTTTAGTCTGAGCAACCTATGAGCTTCGCCAAGATTTTATGCTCAAATAACCTGTCTAACCAGCTATGCTAGAACTCCCTCTTTCGATAGATCTCAATCTGGATCACATACTGGAGCTTCACTGCTCCTCTCTGCATCATACAAAAAATGCAAGTGGCAACATATTTTTCCTTGGATGTACTCAGCACCATACATGACTCCTTCCTGCTAAACCAAGAGATCACACCTGATCCCATACTGAAGCAGCACCCCAAAGTGCTCTTCCTATCAATGGCACTATCTCTCCAATCTGAATCCACATAACCCTCCAAGTTAATTTTCTAATTCACTTCATAATTGAGCCCATAGTCAACTGTACCCTTTAGGTACCTCACTGCATGCTTTGCAACCATCAAGTGAACATGGTTTGGATATGTCAGGGACATCAATTTGTTCACAACAAAGAAGGTATCTAGTCTCGTATTCATCAGGTACATCAAGGACCCAATCATCTGACGATACATCATAGCATCGACCGACTCTGATGAAGCATCACTCAATAGCTTTAGGTTCTATTCCATAGGTGTGTCCATGGCCTTGCAGTCCATCATCACGAACCTCTTCAGGATCTCCACTTCATACTTCTCTTTTCCAAGGGGGATTCTGTTGGCCCAGAAATGACCCCTTTTTAACCACACTTGATATACTCTATTTTCCTTATCTTACTCTATTTTCATGCACCTAACAATTGCTTTTCCTTCAGCAAAGCCCTAATTCCTCATAGGCATGATTACTTATTGTTTTATCTTATTAATATTTATGAGTGTAATAAACAGGGATTTACCTCTTGAATTATGCTAATAAGTTGGTTTTATGAAGATTGTTTAAAGCATGAAGGATACATGTGCATCAGGTCAAGTGGATTCTAGAAGAAACTAATATCTATTGCCAGATGTGCCCATGGACTCTATCTTTGCAGGTGAATCGCAGTCAAAGATCCTCATCCTATGCAAGCTACAATAGCCAAGGCAGCAACAGACTCGGTTCAGCAGCACACCATTATCAAGGGTAGCTGCAACTGACGGAGTAATTCTTGATTTGGTTCTGTTATTTCATTATTGGCTCATGCAAAAAACTCCCTATATTCTTTGCTTCTATTTTGCCACAGCTGTAACAGTGCATTGTAATAGGGCAGCCTAAAGATCGTAGATCTTCATGGATTCCTGATATTAGTGGATAGAAGTTATGAATATTAATGTATACATATTAGGGAGTATCCAGAGCCAAGAGTTGGAAGATATTTGATCATATTGTATAAGTTGTGATAGAGACTATACTTTCATTCCATCATCTAATACAAGGAGCAGGATTCTTCTGATTTCTATGTTTTAACTTGTGGTAGTTTCCAGCGTCTCTGTTTGAAGGCTAGGCCCGCCTTCCTACATAGATCACCGAGTTAATTAGGTATTTATATTCTCTATCATGTGGTGTGGATGTTATAATAGATGTATTCTTTTATAACAGCTGCAAAAGTAATGATTTATTGTGTGTTCCTTAATTGATCAGTAATCACATTTATTGTGTCAGAGTGGTGTGACAGTCAACTGTGTAGACTAATTTTCCTTATGCACTTGTGTGGTAGCTGTAACAGTCGAGCTCATCCCTATTTTATTTCAATTGTTTTCTTTCTTGAGTTTCGCTAATTCAGTCCATTCACAGTTATAATTGTTGAGTTCAATTTCTACATTTCTGATTTCTAAATCAAGTCAGATTGAGATAGTAATAATGGATCTTCAGATGGCCTGGTAATTTAGGATTTAAATTTCTACAAAAGTAAATCTAGATGTTTATTTTTTGAATCTTTTATTTCTAGATCAAGGTTGTAGGAAGGTATTTGTGATTCTGCATTCTTAAGAAGGTAAATTAGATTAGGTTAATCATGGGAAGAGTTGGGCTGAACAGGAAGGTAGGATAGTTTATTCAACAGTATCAGCTACTTGGTGTTTAAGCACAGATAGTGTAATATTATCTTTGCAACAAAAAGACTTTCCTGGGTTGATAATTTATATTGAGCATTCTGTATGTTGGATTTAATTAACTTTCATATAGAGTGCCCAACATTTTGGCACCGTTGCTGGGGAAGGTAATTATTAGACACCATAGTAGTTGCATCCATTCAGTTTTTTTCAGTTTTTTTTAAAGTTTGCATGTTTTGGGTTGCATTAATACGGGAAGGGTATAGCATGACATTCCTAAAACCCACAGAAACCTGTAGAATACTAACATTGCAGGTGCTCGAGATCGTGGACGAAATCCATCCTTGGGAAGAAGAACATTCATTGACAATCTAGTTACCAGAACCAGTTCCTCTACCGGAGCTCGCCATCAGGGGTCCTCCGTCAGAAGAAGGCCAATTATTCCCAGGGTGGAAGCATCAGTTTCCACAGTGGAGAACACAGGAGAAGCTACGACACCCTCATGTGTCCCTGCGGAGGAAAGCAGAGTTAGTATTGTGGGATCAGCTGATCAAGACTTAGTATATCACATTAACGGGAAGGTGGTGACAAAAGAAGATTGGACACGATTCCATAAAAAATTAAACGATTCGTGGAAGCATAGAGAGGAGGGAGCAGAATAACACATGGATAACAGACGTGAACTAGAAGATAACAAAGAGGTGATGGGGAAAAATCATCATAATGAGGGTGATCCCCTTCCTGAGGGGACTGTTGCCACACTAAATTTCCCCATTCAACAACCAGAGGGAATATCCTCAATGAAAAATATATCACCATCAGTTTTACCTTGTTTTCATGGAAAAGCCACAGAGGATCTAGACAAATTCCTTTTCGAATTTGATATCCTTTGTCGCAGCTATGATTACACTTCCAGTGAGCAGAAGTTGAAACTTTTCCCTGCTACTTTGAATGATAATGCATTACGTTGGTTCACGATCTTTGGTGGTGGAACTATCACCACCTAGGACCGAATGAAATAGGTGTTCCTAGAAAAATATCAGGAGTACTGCAACACCAAATATAAAAGAGAAGAATTGTTCAAGATGGTACAAAGGGACGAATAAAGCTTGGAAGATTTTGTTGAGAGGCTTATGTACAATGTGAAAAGATATGGACAGACTAATATGGGGTTAGATGTGCTCAAGATAATCCTACTTCGTGGGATTAGGGAAGACTGCCTAGACATGTTGAACCTATTAGGAAAGGGGGACATCTCAAAGGAATCCTTTGAAAATATTGTTGAATTATGCAAGAGGTATTCCAAAGGATCTTCTAGGAACAACAAATGGGACAAACAGGATAAACTAGAACGAGATGTCTTCGACAGAACATAGAATTCATCTAATGGAGGAGCCACCCAGGTATAAATAGGCAACCTCCTCGATAATTTCAAGATCGAAATGATGAGCTCCATATCCTCAGAAATAGATGTCCTGAGGGCAAAGCATAAACAAGCAGTAGAATATTTAACACTCGATGTATTCTGCCCTAAATGTAGGAAGAAACATCCCTTGAAGGATTTCCCACTCGACAAAGTAGAAGCATGTCAGCTCTATGAGTTGAACCATGATACAAAGGAATGTCCTTCACTACCTCAAGTGAAGGAAGTTCTGCATGCATCAACTCCAGATGTGCAACCAGCCTACTTCATTGCCCAGAAAAAGCCTTAGCAGCCTCGAAATCAAGGTATGACTCTAGACTCGTTTCCACTTTTGAATAACATGAATAATTAGAATAATATGCATCACATGGATACACAATTCCCTTCATCTTATTCCAACCATCAATGGTATCCTTCTCAACCTATGATGCAAAATTTTAACTGTTGGAACTCTTGGACATAGTCACCAAACCAACAGAATTCTTGGTCTCCTGGGGGGAGGAACTTCCATATAGGAAACCAGTTTCCCCATAACCAACCTCCTCAACATTTTCCACATCAACAGTTTCCTCATCAACCATACCCTCCTCAGCAATACCCTCAGCCTTATCAGCAGTCGCAGCTACAACTCTAGAACAATGCTATACCCAATATGCCTATACGATTGCAGCTTCCTACTCAACCTAACCCCAACCCAAACAATAAAGCAGTCCATCAATTTGAGAGTGCCAACATGCCTGCTTACTCCATTACTCCAATTCCCTGTAACGAAATCCTCTTACAATCAGGGAGGGTAGTGGAACCTTTGGTCATTAAGGATGTTCCATCCTTTGTGTCTAAAGAAACAATGAACCAATAGTACTTATCCAAAGTAGCAATCCCCAATATTGAGGACGCTAAAAATCCTACCTAGATACCGGCTGAAACACAAGACGAAACATCTATTCACACTCATCCTACATGACTAATTAGGGAACCACCATATCCTGAAAGACTAACACAACAGAAGGCAATGGAACAACCTCAATTTAACCTCCTAGGAGAGTTGAAAAACATCTATGTCAAAATTCCACTGCTGCAGGCCCTTCATGATGTGCCTATTTGTGCTAGAACTATTCAGGACCTGTGTACAAGAAAACCAAGAAGAAAACCTAGGGATCCTCCCAGTGTCCATGTTATAGGGAAATTATCTGAATTAATAATGGGAAAAACCCTCCTGGCCAAATACGACGATCCTGAGAATCCCACTTTCACTGTGCAGATTGGGAACACGTAAATACCAAACGTACTGGTAGATTTATGAACAACTATTAATGTCATGACCATAGAAACTGTAAGAAAACTTGGGCTCACTAACCTCAGGCCAACTCCTATCGTTCTAGAACTTGCAGATATGTCCACCATCAAACCTGAGGAAATATTGGATGACCTCGTTGTCTCAGTTGATTCGTGAGAATATCCAGCTTACTTCTTGGTTCTACAACCCAAGTCACAGCTAGGAGGAAACCCGTTGATCTTGGGGAGGCCCTGATTAGCTACAGCTGATGCTTGCATCAGCTATCAGTCTGGGTCTATGACCATATCAGGTGGGACCGAGATAAATAACCTTACCCTCTATCCTCCATCTTGGCCGAGTCTAGAAGCTGAAACTCCATTATGGATGGAGCTAGAGGAAGAGGAGGGCGTTCAGCCATTGTTAACAATAGGGAAGGCCTTGACTTTCAAAGATGAAACAGAGGACAATGCCATCAATAATTTTATTAGTGAACCCACTTCTGTCAATAAACAAATTTATCAAATCCTGAATAGTACTATAGGTGAAGAAGAACAAGAAAATATCATTGAAGAGACATTAGTCAGTGATACTCACATATTTCCAATGTTGAAAAGTTTGAAAAGTGTTCCAGTTGAGATAGAGCCTGGAAAAACCTTGAATATCAATCCAAATATTGCTATGGATGAACAGGAACGCCTAATCACTCTCTTAAAAAAACATAAGGGGGAATTCTCCTAGGAATACACAAACATGAAGGGTATCCCTTCTAATCTGTGCACCCACCACATTTATATCAAAAGTGACTCTCTGCCTATGTGCCATCCTCAACGAAGGATGAACCCCAATATTAGAGACATAGTGAAGGAAGAAATTCAAAAACTCTTGGAAGCAGGGTTTATATACCCCATCTCAGACAACGAGTGGGTGTCTCCACTCGTGATAGTACCCAAGAAGAATGGTAAATGGAAAGTCTGTGTGGATTATAGAGAGTTGAACAAGGAGACACAAAAGACCACTTTCCCCTGCCTTTCACGGACCAGGTACTTGACACTTTAACTAGGAAGAAGTTCTTCTCCTTTCTGGATGGGTTTAGCGGGTACAATCAAATCCATATTTCTCTTGAAGACCAGGATAAAACCACCTTAACTTGTCCCTGGGGTACCTTTCCATACAGGGTGCTCCCCTTCGGCTTATGCAATGCACCAACCACATTTTAGAGAGCTGTGATTGGCATATTTTTGGAAATGGTTAATGATAGTATGGAGATTTTAATGGATGATTTTACCCCTTATGGCAGGGACTTTGAAGAGGCGTTGAAAAAATTGGAAAAGGTTTTAACACGATGTGAGCAGAACCAACTATATTTGAGCACTAAAAAGTACCATATGATGATGAGCGAAGGAGTAGTGCTGGGACACTTTATCTCTGCTGATGGTATCCAGGTAGATCCATCCAAAATTAGGGTGATTGAAAACATATCCACTCTTGGAACTCAGAAAGAGGTACGTATCTTTTTAGGGCATGCTGGGTATTATAGAAGATTTATAGAAAAATTTTCCAAACTAGATTCTCCTTTATTTACCTTATTGATGAAGGATGTACAATTTGCTTGGAATGATGCATGCCAGACAACATTCACTGAACTCAAGAATAGGTTGTCTACAGATCCTATCTTAAGGGGGGCCAATTGGGCTCTGCCTTTCCACATTTCTTCAGATGCCTCTGACATTGCCATTGGAGTAGTATTAGGTCAGCAGGATGGTCAAGCACCATATGCAATCTATTACATCAGTAAGAACATGGCCCCTGCTAAACTCAATTATACCGTTACAGAGAAGGAATTTTTAGCCATTGTTTACTCCATTAACAAATTTAGACACTACATCACTAGGTATTCCACCTTTGTACACACTAACCAATCAACCATCAAGTACCTAATGAACAAACCAGTTACTAATGCTAGGATAACTAGATCGTTGTTACTATTACAAGAGTTTGATATTACCATTATTGAGAGGCCTAGGAAAGAAAATGGTGTTGCTTATTATTTATCTCGTTTTACTAACAGTGATAAGAACCTACCAGTTGAGGATTCTTTCCCAGATGAATACTTGTTTGCAGTTTCAGCTCATTCCCCTTGGTATGCAGATGTTGCTAACTACTTGGATGCAGGTAAGCTTCTGGCACACTTTTCAAAAAGAGAGAAAAGGAAGATTATTCAACAAAGTCTCAGGTATTGTTGGATAGGTGGACATCTTTTCTACACAGGTCCTGATCTCGAGATCCGGAGATGTGTAAGGGAGGATGAAGTCTTCCATATCTTGAAGGCATGTCATGATGAGCCATATGGGGGATGGTTTGCAGACAAGAGAATAGGTCATAAGGTGCTAAGAATTGGTTATTATTGGCCAACAGTTTTCAAGGATGCCAAGAAATATGTCCATCCTTGTGACAGCTGTTAAAGAATGGGCCAACCTAATAGATTGGATGATATGCCTCTTCTACCACAATTGGTGGTGGAACCTTTTGACAGATGGGACTTAGATTTTGTTGGGCCTATCAATCCTCATTCAAAATAGAAAGCTTACATTCTAGTTTGCATCGACTACATGACAAAATGGGTAGAAGTTGTGGCTTTGGTGAAGGCCAATGGCCAGGTGGAAAGTACCAATAAATTTATTAAATCTATCCTCACCAAAACAGTCAGGATCCATCGCAGAGACTGGGCTAATAGACTTCCTGAAGCACTGTGGACATATCATACTACGTGGTGCAAGTGACTATGGGTTTCTCCCCTTATGACTTGGTGTATGGAAAAAGCGTTGTCTTTCCCATTGAATTCAAAATCAAAACCTTGAAGATAGCCATGGAAGTGAACCTAGATGTAACTGAAGCTCAGAGGAATAGATTGAATCAATGGAATGAACTTGAGGAAAAACTCATAGTTGTTGTGGATCAGACAACATTAATTCAGCAATAGAGATCCAATTGGCATGACAGGTTCATCAAGAAGCGAGTCTTCTATGAGGGATACTGGGGGCTGTTATATGATTCAAGATTCAAAAGGGACATTAAAGGTAAGCTATGCACAAGATGGTTAGGTCCATATTTGATAGACATAGTATTTGATAACGAAACAGTCCGCCTAGTCACCATCGATGAGAATCGTGCACCATTCTTCGCTAACAGTCACAGGCTGTGATTGTATCATAAACCAATTTCAAGGGACGTGTTTGTTTCACAGATTGTAGCTGATCTGGGATAGCAATTGGAGCAAGGACAGGAATCTTTCTCTGCCCCTGTCAATCTTTAGAAAGTCGCTGCAATTTCTACACAAAATTTTTGTACATAAATAAACTAATGCTTAGTTCCTTTTTCGTTTTTTTTCTTCCTTTAGACTTGATTATTTTTTGTTTTTTTAGAATCTGTGCAGGAATTTATTCAAGGAGCAATGGTTATGAATGGGCCTGAAAACCATGAGCCCCTACGTAATTTTCGGTTTTCAACAAAAGCTCCTTACAGGAGAAAATTGGAATGATGAACAGTTCGACACAGCTGCAACTTTGAAAAAAATTCCTATTTTTCCGTCCCATTGCAGCTGCAACACCGTAAAACCCTGCCTATTTTTTCATTTCGCATCTGCAACACCGTAAAACCATGTCCATTTTTCTGTCCCGTCGGAGCTGCAACACCATAAAACCTTACCTATTTTTCCATTCCGTCTCAGCTGCAACACCATAAAACCTTGCCTATTTTGTCGTCTCGTCGCAGCTGCAAGACCATAAAACCCTGCCTATTTTTCTGTTTCATAGTTGGAACACTGTAAAATCGTTCTTATTTTTCTGTCCTATCACAATTGCAACACCGTAAAACCATGCCTATTTTTTCATTCCGCAACTGCAACACTGTAAAGTATCGGCCATTTTTCTGTTACAGTAGCCATGACTCCATTGAAATTTTGCCTACTTTTACTTTTTTTAGCAGCTGCAGCTCCACTAATTTGGCTGACTTTAACTATGGATTGTGGTTGCAACTCCTTCGGATTTGTCCATAGTCGAGCTGCAACTCCTTCAAATTTGTCCAGAATTTCTGTCGCCCGTGATTTTTTTTATTCAGGCTGACTCCATAGATTTAATTATTATTCCATTGGGATCAACAAGACAACTTTTTGTTTGATGGGAGAAGGACCATGGTAGCATGCACGCAATAATATTTAAATTTGAAGGCCGCATTGATACACTGTAATACTCCAAGAAGTTACGGTTCATCCCATAATTACAAAGGTACGATTCTGGTTATTTACATGATTAAGCATTAAGTAGATTTGACGGATTTAATCATACCTACCCTTTTATATCTATCGTTACACCCGTACTTGGTTAACTGTCCATTCCCATGATCTAATGGTTACTCAAATTTATTTCAAAACTGCCACCCTTTCCTAATTTGGGGAAAAATCTTACTAATGACTCTATGCTGAACTTTCCAAATTTGCCAACTTCAACCTCCGCTATTCGTGCATGTCCTGCGCTGAAATCTCCATTGTTGGATCCTGTAATTTGCTAAGCTGATACTAGAAGTTAGAAAGAAATATAACATGGGTATCCCAGCTCGACATGAACCTCCAAACACGTAGGCACTACGAAATAATACTGAATTTTTCGCTATATTTGAAGCCACGGGCTGGACTAAGTTTTTCCAACATCTTAATGGTTTTCATCGTGAGACTGCTCTATAGTTTGCCTTAAACCTTACAGAAACTTACTCAAAGGTTAGGGATTTGTGGATAGAATTTTCTGAGGTGATTGTAGCTAAGGTTATCATGCTCCCGTAGGTAGGAGGAGCTTGTTTTGGAAGAAGAACTCCCAATGCCACCACAGTACAATACTTTTTGGTGGCAGGTGAACAATTGCATCCATCAAGAGGGGGGATAGAATGACAATCATTTCCTTTCCCATGGGACCAAGTGGACGTCTTCCTCAAGAAGTATATCACCTACGAAGGTAGGTACAAGAATGTATATTAATCTAAGTTCCCACCGCTATCTCATTTACACCATAGAAATCTACTTAATGTTCCATTTTTTCTATTTAAAGACTTGCATCACATGTTAGGATTTGTCAGAGCAGCTAAGCATCTATATTCTTCCCTTACCCATCATGGCCTCATTAAAATTTTAATCTTAAGGGCCCTAGCTCAGAGAAATCAAACATGGGAGCAATTTACTAACCAACCTCAGATAGCCCAAGGAACTATACCTTTGCCTGAGATTCCCATTAGAGAAGTAAGGGAACCTATACCTTTGCCTGAGATTCCCATCAGAGAAGTAAGGGCACCTACAGTTCTGTTGAATGTCCAATTGTAGGAAGAGCAAGAGGATCGGAGTCCCTCCAATTTAGTGGGGGGGGGAGCTAAGACAGAATCGAAAGAAGATGAAGAATCGGCAGAAGATGTAGCAGTAGAAAACCCTATAGAGGAGATAGAGAATTTGGGAGCTCCAGCAACTGAAGCTGAAGCTATAGCAGCATTGGATGCTGCGACAGCTGAAGCTGAAGCTATGGGAGCTGTGGTTACAGAAGAGAATATAGAAGTCCTCACCATTGAATCCTCTCCTGAATGGAGGGGAAATTTAATAGAAGAAGAAACAGAGATGGTAGAGGAAAGAGAGGATGCTAAAATAAGTAATATTCCCTCTACATCTACTACAGGGTTGGAAACCCTTGTACCTCAAAGGAAGAGAAGAAGGTCGAGAGAAGAAACACAAGCATCTCGACTAGTGAGGAGAAGGAGAATGAGGTCAGTCATAGTAGCTGAAGCAGCACGAGAAAAATGGGTAGATATTGAGGAAAATATTGAATTTCCCATTTTGATACCAACGAAAAACAATGCTCCACAGGAGCCTGTTGAAGAAGAAACTCAACTTGAGGGGATTTTGTATGAAAATGGGTTACTGAAGGAAGAAGTGCAATTTCTTCGAAAATAATTGGAGAATTGGAAGGAGGTATGTAAGAAAAATATAGATAGAAGGTTGCACACACTGGTAGAAGCTGCAGACCAGTTATGAGGATCATCTCCTGCTAAGGAGGATGAAGAAGTGGAGGAAGTAGCCTGCCCTGCATGTTGGGAAAGTTTTAGTCAATCAAGTTACACAGTCATAGTGCATGCATTTGAGACCCAAAATCCTGCACCAACAGCTGAAGAAGAACAAGAAGCACCTAATGTAGAATTAAGGAAAGAAGATGAACTAGAAGTAGGACCGATCCCTAATATAGAATTGGAAGAAGCTGAGCAATTACGGCCTCTTCCATCAGAATTGATGGTTCAACCTAATATAGGGAATATTGAAGCCAATCAGAGTGCTTCCACACAAGAACCAGCACCTTCAAAAAATTTTGTTGAATCTTCCATTCAAAAAGAATCAGTTAAACTAGAGTTTGAGGTAATTCCTGATCCAAACTTAGAATTCTTGACTGTGACCCCATAACCATCTCAGGATACAGAGCTAGTGGAGGAGTCCTAGCAACAGGAATATACTGAAGTCAATCAGGATGTTTTTACACAAGAACCAACATCCTCAGGAATCCTTGTTTAAGCTCCATTTCAAATGAGAACAATTGATCTTCAGGTGGACATAATACCTAATGTGGAGCTAGGAGAAGATGAACAGATGCAGTCATAATCATCAGGGGACACTGAGGTATTTGGGGAATAGTCTTATCTTTCAGGAGATATGGAAGTAACTCAAGAGCAATTCCAGCAGCATGAATAAATTAGGGGATAGGATGTTGATACACAAGAACCAGTAGTCTTGCATCTCCCTGTCAAAGCCATGGATGAAATCCAAAAAGCTGTAGCTAGGACTCAAGCAGATGTGGAAATTGAAACTTAGGAAGAAGTTGTTGCACAAGAACCAACCTCTTCACAATTGAATTTTGAAGCTGCTAAAGGAGAATTTTAAGAAAAGGATGATGTCACGCAAGAACCAACATCCTCAAAATTAATGGCAAAAGTACCCATATAGGCTAGAGCTGAAGGAGGGGAGCTTCAAAAAGAAGATGTTGTTACACAAGAACCAAAATCTCCAAGAGTGGTTGCAGAAGTGCCTATGCAGGAAGAGACTGTTGAAACCTTGATAGAAGAAGTTGTTACACTCCCAGTTGTAACATCCCCGACCCTCCGACTAGCGAAGAGGACGCTACCATGACATTAACCATCCGAGAAACTAGCCCCATGAACATGTACATACATGTAATACGGAAATAAAATGCTTTGAAGTAAACATGCAAAGATGCATAATTATTCAACATACAGCAGAAGCAAAACCATACATTCAAACATTCAACATGTTCATCATAATTCATTAGACATCAAATATAATTGCAGAGATGAAATAGACAAGAAAACTTATCTTGTGAGGAATTCATCCCACAACCAGCTACGTCGCTGCAACGTTCCACCCAACCATAGGAAAGTGTGCTCCTTAGTCTCTCAGCAACACTGCCACCCCCGAGTTGGGCATGATTCCCCAAGGAATAAGGAACAAGAAGGCTTACACATAGCGAAGGATACACAAATTAGCCAAGCCAACACAGTTGGGTTTATCAGGCCATCAACAAATCAACCAAGCCAACACAGTTGGGTTTATCAGGCCATAAAGGAGATGGGAAAAGCTAAATGCTAAGTTGGTGAGCTCATTGAAGAGCTAAGGACACCTACACCAAAACTAGCCTGACTTCTAGGACACCCACACACACCTAACACAAGGAAATCAGTCCCTTCTCTGCTACACAGTCCCTCAAGCCCTGACCTCCCTTTTAGTGCTATTCAGGGGTTGTGGAGAATAAATACAGCCCTCTAGCTCTGTCTGTGTGGCTCCCAAACACACTAGGTTTATCAAGCAAACCAAGCCCTCATCCCCACTCCAACACAGTTCGAAGACCAACCACTGCATACACGCAGCAAAACAAGCAATTCACAGCTTGGACGGGGAAATCCGATTCCTGAGTCGTTCTTGACCCTATCATGGCCCAAATGACCCAGTATGAATCCACAGCAGCCCCAAATGAAAAAGAACCCACATCAAACCACAAATCATGGGGAAAACAGTAGCCCCGATCTCAACCCTAAAGAAACGGGAAATACACAGCCCGAAAATTGGAGAGGAGATCTGACCCTCAATCTGGATAGGGGGACATATACACAGAACCACAAGTCAGTAAGGAAAATACATACACACCCCAGAACTTGAATGGATAAAATAATAAAATAATAGTTATTAATTTTGGAGGAAGAATGCAAAAAACTATTTTTTGTTCATATTTTCGACATATCTCCCTGTGTTTTTACTCAAATTCCAAGAAGGGGAGCTCGTTGGATGCGGAATTAAATTCCACATCCAATGAGTACCCACACTGCAAACTTTTGACGGACCCCTCTACCCCAAAAATAAGAAATGCCTGAAAAAATGTGATGATGACATCATCATCATGTTTTTTTAGGTATTTCTTATTTTTGGGGTAGAGGGGTCCATCAAAAGTATGCAATGTGGATACTCGTTGGATGCAGAATTAAATTTCACATCCAACGAGCTCTTGTGCCTGAAATTTGAGTAAAAACACAAGGAGATATGTCGAAAATACGAACAAAAAAAGTAGTTTTCTTTTATGGCAAATATGTCAATTCAACCATTATGGTTGACTCATTTTATTGGAATTCTATTGGTTCTTGAATTCCATCTCACAAAATTTATTTCTGGTGCGTTTTCTTATAAGGCCTATTTTAGACCCCAAATTTCCTCTAATGGTTCCAGAAATTACGATGGGAAGAGATACATAAAGAATTGAAGGAGCTGAAAAAGTTCAAATCTATGCAGGTGGAGAAGGACCAGCTGTATATTCTTTCCCAAGAATTGTTAAGCACCAGAGCACCATCTCCTTCTTACCCTGTATTCTTGTTTGAACAATTTATTTGGTTTAAATTGAAAGCAGTAAAGGAGGGGAGACCTTATGAAATGGCAACCTCAGCCCAGTTTCTGGAAAATTTTATGGAAAGTAATTTCGTTGAGCAGAACCTACTCTGTGAACTTTACCTACATGAAATGGATTTTCCCTTGGACCACCATTCGAACCCTACCCCTTACCTTGGAGATGTTCAGCTAAGATATTTTTCCTCCTTTGTCAGCAATCATGTGTAGTGGAAAAGATCTTTCCAGACCTACTCTCACAATGAGGCCAACACTAATCTTTGGGTTTGAAGTGAGCCTCAATCCCCTCACCTTCTCCTTGCTCTGCAGCAACAAAGGCTTACATCTTCCATCAAGACCTAGCAGATAGTTGGACTTCAAGAAAGGGTCATCTCCAGGTGTGTTGGCCAAATTACCATGCAGCAGCGATCAGCTTTGGAAGGCAGTAAGCATAGATGGCATGCTGCCCCTTTATCACTGTAGAATAGGAACCCTTACTGTTTCAGGAATTCTAAACATGCTCTTTCAAGGGTCGAAGAATATGTTGGCTATATAAGGAAGTGTGGAGCTAATTAGCTGGGACTCAAGTTTAAATTTCCTCTTATCTGGTGGCTAGCAAAACCATACAGGGAAGATTTCTTTTTGACAAAGGAAGAAGAAGAACAGTGTTGGAGATATTGGGTTGCTTACAATGGATTTCTAGAAACACAGGGATCACCTAAGCTCCCTTATAAGTTTTCCTCTCTCCATGAACAAAGTACAAGGCTAGATTCAGATTCAGACTAATGGAGATTGTTGCATAGGGACATGCAACAAGACAGTTGGGGGAAGATGTTGGGCCCAAAAATGACCCCTTTTTTACCACACTTGATATACTTTTTTTGCCTTATCTTACCCTATTTTCATGCACCTAACAAATGTTTTTCCTTCAGCAAAGCCCTGATTCCTCATAGGTATGATTAATTATTGTTTTATCTTATTAATACTTATGATTGTAATAAACATGGCTTTACCTCTTAAATTATGCTAATAAGTTGGTTTTATGGAGATTGTTCAAAGCATGAAGGATATAGGTGTATCAAGTCAAGCGGATTCTATAAGAAATGAATATCTATTGCCAGTTGTGCCCACGGAATCTATCTTTGTAGGTGAAACGCTATCAAAGATCCTCATCCTATGCAAGCTGCAACAAAATCGGTTTAGCAGTGCACCATTATTCAAGGGTAGCTGCAACTAATGGAGTAATTATTGATTTGGTTATATTATTTCATTATCAGCTCATGCAACAAAATTCCTATATTCTTTGCTTCTGTTTCGCCACAGCTGTAACAACACATTGTAATAGGGCATCTTGAAGATCGTATATCTTCATGACTACCCGATATTAGTGGATAGAAGTTATGAAGATGAATATATACATATTAGGGAGTATCCAGAGCCAAGGGTTGGAAGATATTTGATCATATTGTATAAGCTGTGACAAAGACTGTACTTTCATTCCATCATCTAATACAAGGATCAGGATTCTTCTGATTTTTATGTTTTAACTTGTGGTAGTTTTTGGCGTCTCTGTTTGAAGGCTGGGCCCGCCTTCCTACAAATATCGTGAAGTTAATTAGGTATTTATCTTCTTTGTCGTGTGGTGTGGATGTTACAGTAGATGTATTCTTTTATAACAATTGCAACAGTGATGATTTATTGTGTGTTCCTCAATTGATCAGTAATCACAGTTCTTGTAAGCTACAGCAGAGTGGTGTGACAGTCGATTGTGTAGACTAATTTTCCTTATGCACTTGTGTGGTAGTTGTAACAACCGAGCTCATCCCTAGTTTCTTTCAATTGTTGTCTTTCTTGAGTTTCACTAATTCAGTCCATTCATAGTTATAATTGTTGAGTTCAATTTGTGCATTTCTGATTTCTAAATCAAGTCTAATTGAGATAGTTATAATGGATCTTCAGATGGCCTGGTAATTTAGGATTTAACATTCTGCAAAATTAAATCTAGATGTTTATTTTCTGAATCTTTTATTTCTAGATCAAGGTTGTAGGAAGGTATTTGTGATTCTTCATTCTTAACAAGGTAAATTTGATCAGGTTAATCATGGGAAGAGTTGGGATGAACAAGAAAGTAGGATAGTTTATTCAACAATATCAGCTACTTAGTGTTTAAGAACAAACAGTGTAAAATTATCTTTGCAACAAAAAGACTTTCCTAGGTTGATAATTTATATTGAACATTCTGTATGTTGGCTTTAATTAACTTGCATATAGAGTGCCCAAAAAATTCCATCCACACTCTGCCACCCATCCATGCCTAGAAGTACTGCATCATATCCATTTCCTTCATCTTGAATTCGGCAGCAAGTCTCCTTCTTGAAACTTTAATGAGTTCCTATTTTCTATCAAAAACAAGTCATCGACATATAACAAGAGCATCACTGGTATTCCACCTTCAACCTTGAAGTAAAGGTTGGAATCCACTTTACTCTCAATAAATACTAGAGTCATCAGTAATCTATCCATCCTGTCGTACCATGTCGAACTTCAGGATATTCTACAGTCACTCCCTCTGAAGCGGAGCATCATTCTCCCTCTACCTTTCATACTCTATGCATTGACACATTCTGTATTGGAGTGACAAGTAGCTTCCTCTACTACTAATATTCTATGTATACATCTAGGGTCACTGGACACCAAGATCCTCTATCTTGAAAATGTTCTCCTCGCACCCATCTGTGAACTTGTCATCCTCTATAGTCTTTCATCTTCAACCTTGTAGCAAAGGTTAAGATTGTCATCACTCTAAGTGATCTTCAATCTCGTACAAGGCCTTATTTCATTTTCCCTTCTTTCATTTGCACACATGATTATGCTTGTCATGTGTCTTATCTTCCAGTGGCTGCAAATGTCTCTTCGTATTCTATGCCTTCTTTCCATGAGAAGCCTCATGCTACAAATCTTGCCTTGTATCTCATGATGTTTCTATCTACTGCATGATGGAACTTGCAGATCTGTATGGAAGACATTACGGACTTCCCTTCAGGTCTCGATACTACATCCTAGACATCATTCTTCTTGAACTTGTACTCTCCTTCTCTTTCTTCTTGGCCATTTCTTCATAGCTGGAAGGTTCTGCTTCAATGATGTCGCTCAATAGTGTTACATAACTGCACTGTGTCTAAGATCTCTTCTTTCTTTGAAAGTATCATCATATTATTCTTCATTTTGGATTATTTCTTGAACTGTTGTCACTTGTTCTTCGGAACAAATATCATCCTTCTTTTCTTGTAGGAGATTGTACACAATCTTTCCTACAAGTCAAATGCATTAGTTGTATGGTTAAAAACATTTCATAAAGCATATTCATAATGGAAAATTCTTATGCATAAAGATATAATCATGCAACTATTTTAGCCAATACAACATTCATCCATATCTCATGGAAATTTTCTAGATTCCTTCCATCTCTACCATGACATCATTGAGATTGTGCACTAATCCAATATGTCAACAAATAGGTTTCATTCTAGATAAGTAGCAATGGAGAGTTGTATAGCACCATGGGCTACTTACCCATAACATGCATAGTAGTAGTATATTGTTATTAATGCAAACATTCTATCATGCATAACACATCAATTGAATATAAACAAATGCATAACAAAATAATATCATGAAATGACAATTGAATACTTATCTTTATTCGTTTCATGGGTAGACTCCTTCTTGATCCTTCAGCTTCATCATCTTTTTCATTCATAACCACATCATTTCTTATCCAAATACTAAGATGGATAAGAGGTTCTTAGAAAATTGAGTCCTTCATATTCCTCATCGCTTGAGGGATCTTCTTTGGATCATGAGAGCTTCGTCTTCAGTTGCTCCCATCTTCTCTTTCTCTTATTATGAGCTGAGCTTCATCTTGTGTGTGCTCTTCCCAGAGTCTGCTAAAAGTAATCACTTCCTTCTAGCACACATTCCTTGGGTGAATGAATCCCATGATCCTAGGAGACCATTCAAGGTGCTTATCACAACTTCTGCATTCTATACTTCTTCATCCACTGCTTTAAGTTGTTCTTTGATTTAAGAGACCCTTGTAAAGTATGACTGTATGGTCTCTGCATTCTGGATTTTTACATTTTTCAACTGGTTTCTCAAAGTCATCTTTTGATTTATGTTCTTCCCTTCAAATAGCTTGGTCAAGGAATCAAACATCTCTTTAGGTGTCTTTAGGGAATACACTTGTGGTATAAGGTGATCCTTAATTGAATCAGCAATGATCTTCTTGGCCTTGACCAGGTTCTTCTTGTGTAAGGCTTTAGCCTCATCTCCCTCTAGAACTGGAACCTCTCCACTTATGTAGGAGTTCAATTCATTTTTTTCTCAAGAACCAGTGAAATCATATACTTCCATTCTCGAAAGTTTTTAGCTTCACCAATATTGTCATCAATATGGTGTGATTATTCATCTTGAAATGAGAACCTGAACTGTAAATAGCAAAAGAATAAATCTTACTTATTTGAGGTTTCTGTCCTGGTTCCGGAGCTGGCTGATCTAGGGTTTGTCAGAGAAACCCTAATTTTCAAAATTTGGAATTTAAAACTTTTGATTGGACAGAAAGGTAGACCTATTCAAGGCGAGTTTTCCAATGTACTCCTTTTCTGAAAACAGTGGAGGGAAACTCCCATAACAGGAAGCCCTAGTTTTCCAATTTCTTCTGCAGAAATGCTTGATACTGTTTCTGCAGTATATCCAAAATTAATGCTCCTCTCTTTTTAAAATTTCATACTGAGGTAGCCTCATTTGTCCTATTTCCAACATAATAGTTTTTATTATAATTGGTTTCACCAATTGGGACTTATGATAGGTTTCCCACGGTGACTTAATTCAGGACTGTTCAGCATAGCGCACTTGTACAGAATTCCACATGTCATTGTTTCACCTTCGGGGTATGAAATTTTTACCACAAAAATTACAGTCCGTGACCTATCTGGAAAATCTTGCGAAATGTCATTTGGACATTTATATCCCAAGATACAACAATTATCCCTAGGTGTCCTGTTTAGGGATGCATCCTGGAAGAGAATGGAACCCTGATTTGGAGAAATCATATCTCCCAAAATATAGCAAATCAGAGGCTCATATTTTTACACAGGGTATAAAAGGAGTTTATATTTAGCTTGTGAAAATTTTGGCCTCTGAGACTTCTTCAATCCCTAGATATAGCGAATGTACCAAAACTACTAGTTTTATCATTTTAGGGTTTTTCAGGCCCGAGGTCAAACTAGGGTTTGACTTTCCTGGAGTTTCACTCAACCAAAAAATTCGACCTTGGTCTCTAAAATTTGATTTTTATGAGGAGGGAAATCCTATGCTGGGCTCACTCAAAAATTCCTCTTCTAAAAAAATCCCTAATTTCCCGCATCAAAAACTGAAAATGCCCGGAATCAAATTCTGCTTCAACAGAAACATGCGCCCTTGAATGGAGAGTTAGCCTAGCCTCCTTTTGCTGATGGATTGTGGAGAGAGACCCAAAAAGTAAGAAGCCCTAGCTTCTGCAGCTGCATAGTGTCTTATTCTCAGGTTAGCTCTGATACCATGTTATATTTTTATCAATTAGACAATATTATCTTAGGATCTTGTTTGAGAGAATAACATGCACAGCAATCAATCACAAGAGACAATAGAAAAAAAGATTTTCCTCGAGGAAACCATAAAGAAGAAAACCTCGGAACTTCCTCAGAGATAGAATGAGCACCAATGGCAAAAGTAAAACCTGAAAACATAAAGATGATCTCCGACAGCTGATCTCTCTCACTTGTGCCAGCACTTCCTCTCTCACTCATGCGCCCCAGTTGAGTGAGTGTGTGTGTAATAAATAGAGAGGCTCACTCTCTATTTATACTCTTTCGTTCACTTAATATTTGACTTAGTTATGTAGGCTCGAGTAATCCTAACTCAGTTATGTAGGCTCAAGTAACCACAACTAGGGTACTAATGACCCGACTTACAACGGATGGGACTTCCTCATGACTTTTAGTAATTCTCTCGATAGGAACATTGGGGTACAAAGAAATACAAGTGACTCCCAATATTTTGACTCATACTTAATTGCATAAAAGGTAGTTAGTAGCCAAGCTATTACAAATAACTTGTGGATTCCCTCACATTCGACTCTCTGCATGAGAACCAAGATAATGATACCCAATTTTATGTTTCATCCTCATCATCCAAAGAATCCCTCTTGGAAAAACCTTATGTTGGTGACCGATAGGAGCATCGAGGACCAATGAAATACAATATATACAAGTGAATACATTCCGAAGTTACAAATACATCAACATCAACATATATGAACATCACTCTTATTCAATTTAAACACTTATTCAATTTGATTCAAATCCAAATATTTTTGTTTTACTCTAATGTTTTGAAGAGAATAAGCACTGGAATGCTTGAAAATTATAGACCTAGACATTGTTCAACATGTGGTACCTAGACTTAGAGTTAACATAGATTATTTTCCTCAAAATTGTTTTAAACAAGGACCTGATTGCCGATTATTAATCTTCTCTATTTCGTTCATTCCTCTTACAATTTCTCTAGACGATGTAAGCCAAATTGGACACCTATAAAAGACCTTGCGGGAACCGAGTGACTTCTTCCATTTTTTAAGAAACAAATTGAATAATAGATTCACTCACTAGCCGTATATCCCTATTCTTAGTCTGTAGGTAAAAAGAAACCAACCAAATGGTCTTCCTTCATTCTTCTAGTTTATAGGTAGAAAAAAACCAGCCAATGAAGCCAACAGAACATTAGAATAAAATGAAGATTTTGTGCCAAACACAGGAGAGCTAGTAATAATAGTTAGTGCTTCATGGTTGTGCCACTACCTCATATAGGAACTAAGGAATAGAATGGCCCACCATGACTTTTGAAAGGTTGTGTGGTAGTTGACATACTATTTGGTTGTGCGTGAGCAATGAAATGTGTCATGGGCATTGATGCTCGGGTAGGGCAGCGAGTAGAGTTGAAATTTGACATCCTAACTTGCACGTAAGAATTTTTATATGATGTTTTAATTTTAACATTGCCTTTGATTTGGCATTTAAGCCTCAACATTTATAACAACTATGTGTAGCATTGAGTTTTCATATTTTGCTCATATAATACAAAAATAAAAAGTTTACCAAAATATAATAAACAAAAAAACATAATAAACATAATGATAAAACTAAACACACACATAATGATAAATAAGGTTTATCTTGAAACCTTTAAATAGGCTTCTTCACGAGCAATACAATGGGCTATTACCATGGCCCAAAAAACCATGACGGAGTCAAGTTTACCAAATAAGAGGAGACAACCACATCATGACAAAAAATCAAAATTTCCATATTTCAAATAGAAATATAAAGAGAGAATATAGAAAAATATATATATACACACATTTAATTACTAATAACTAATTAGTAATAGCAATAGATTATTAGTAATAGCCATTTACATAAGCCTGAGGATATTTACATGAAGATACTTTCTTCTTTTTCAGAATGGAGAAAAGAAATTTATGCTAAAAAACTAATATGTCTCTCCTTCCCTTCACTATCACATAATGGTGCTTGTCCTATGATAAAGATTGATAATCACATAATGATAAAAGGTTGGTTAAAGGATGATATAGGAACAAACACTTGTGCAGAAATGATTGGGCTTTGGAGCCTACTTACATGTGCCAAATTTTGGGGGCTGAATCATTTACAGGTTACGTGGGACTTCCAAGTTATCATCATCTAGGCTTTGGGGATTGCACAAGTAAAATCCCTGGAAACTGTGATGAAAGATTTCATGTGGTTAACGTTCAGCCATGTGTACAGGGAACTAAATATTGAATTGGATTCTCTTTCAAAAGTCGTACTCGGTGAAATGGATGGCAAGCTTCATTATTCTCTTTTTAGGGATGACTCTGTTGTGAGAGATGGTCAACTCGTTCTCTTCTTCTCTTCTAATGGAACATTTAAGTGGTGAAAACATTTCATGTACTGTGTTTTCTTCGTTGTTTAGTTTTTTTTTTTTTTGTCTTTGCTTTGATGGAAATGAGACTTGGGATAAAGCAAGCTCATTTTGATTGTGATATCTGTTCCGAATGTAATTTTGACACAATTTATTTTAATATAAAATTGTTTTATATTCCTAAAAAGATTATATATATATATAACCTGTAAAAATAAAAATGATCGTGGTAATGGAAAGATGGCACTCCAGAAATGCATTTAACGCGATTTTAATGCTATTTGTTTGTAAAGATGGACGAGACGACCCGGAGGCCTGAGGATTGACGAACAGGACAGTCTTCCGTCAACGATTCCTTGGCCAGCAAATAATTTGCTGTACTTTTGGTGGTCTCCCTGAGAAATGCCAAATGGATGGAGTTACTTAGTTTAGTTTTAATGTAGTGACTCCTCATGAATAATTTGTGGTCCGGAGAGAATGTGCATGGATACTGCCCTGCCCCGCCCTGCCCTGCCCCGCCCTGCCCCGCCCTGCCCTGCCCTGTGTTTTTTCTTGCTCCGCTCAACAATGGCGGCAATCAATGTGAAATGAACCGCACCACTATTAGGTATCGTACTATTAGGTATTTAGTTATATAGCTTTTAAAACGCAGGTTGGGATACATTTAAGATTATGAATCCAATGTGGTAAAACTTTGAATTCTCTATATTGATGTCTAAGATTATTTATGCTCTTTCTTTCATTCTATTGATTTATGATTTATGATTTTGCGTGCCATCGACTTTCAAATGGTTATGGCCCACCTATGTGAATGGAATTTCTGTTTATTTCATTAATGAAAACGTTTCCTAAATAAAGAAAGCAGTGAATATCACATTAAATGGAGTGCTAAGGGAGAAGAAGCCTGCCAATTACACTGAAAAAGACTTCTGAATTGATGTTGGACATTTGGTTGAATGGAAGTTTGGCGGATGTTGAATGGTGATGTTTCTTAAAAAAGGATGGGCTATTTTTTCATGTATTATTTCAATTCAAAAAAATATTGGTCAATTTGCATTTTTTAAAGAGTCAATTTGCATTGGAATTGGTAAAATTTGCCAAAGTTTATATACTTTTAAATAAATATTAATCATTAAAATTTTCTATATTCTTTATTTTTTTGTACTTAATCTTTTTTTTAAAGTGTAATGGAAGATCAATTAGGACCAATATAGTCTTTTTTTTCTTTTCACACTATTAATTGAAAGTCATAAAAGAAAAAATGCTTAAAAGGAAAAATACATAGAACACAACTAACTAGAATAAAACAATGTCACTAACATGATATTATCATTCCTCACTAGGAATGCTTGTGACACACTTGGCACCAATACTAGGAGGGGAGTGAAGTCCTTGTACAAGCAAGAACTCTAATGCTAATTTGGGAGGACAAAAGAAAAACTTATTTGTATGTGCCCACTAATCATTTTATGGTAAACCATAAACCGATACAACATTTATTATTGTATAGAGTAATAAAACTGTATATTAAGATATACTTACTCTATATAATGTTAATCACTCTATTAGGTTAGGAGATATCTACCCTTTATGCTTAGTAATTTTGCAATTAAATGTTTAACTCGTGATACAATCTATTTCATATTGATTGTCACAACTTTTAATATATATAACATCTATCATTCTCTTGCACCACATATATTACTGTCTTGCACCTACAATGTATATCCCAATCTATACAACATTTATTATTGTATTATTAAGTACTTAATGTTTACCAAAATTATTATAGTTTTCATAATGCCAAAAATGGTTGATGTTTGTTACTCCATACATAATGTTTACCATAAGTCACTACATTTTTGGCAATGTGTATCTTGATTTATTTAATGATGTTTATTACTCCATACATAAGGTTTACCATAAGCCACTACATTTTTAGTAACCTTCACTAAGGGTAACAACTTTTGGTAAATATTATGCAATAGTTGCTTAACATTTAAGTGAACATTTTTGCAAAATGTATATAAAAAAATGAGTGAGCTTAGTAACTTTTTTTGTAAACTTTATGCACATAATTATGAAGTAATAAATGGTGTACATGTTGGAATATATATTATAGGCACCACAAAGTAATACATGTAAATACCATATAGGTTGGGATATACATTGAGACAATGTATATTTACTAGGTGTATAATGTTTACTAAAATTAGTCATGAAAGTATGAAGGACTGCGCAGACCTTTAATCTCTAATGAGATTTTTTCAACAAAAAAAGACGATTTTCAATTAATAAAAATCCTTAAGAGATAGTAACAAAGGAAATCTCTCATGACATTATGAAGGGCTATATACGCCTTAAATAGCTTTTGAGATTATAAATGACTCATTACACCTATGATGTACGTCTCAATCAATACATCATTTATTACTCTAGTATTGTTTAACTTTATTATTGATGTAAATCCCAATGAATACATCACTTATTACTATAGTATTGAGTAACTTTATTATTATTATTGAGTACATAATGCTTATTCCATGATCTTGTTAAGTTGCTAAATATTCAGGTAACTGAGAAAGCTTGAATCATCTTATATAATACTTATTGCCCCCAACCATGTCCAATTCTTGTAAGTGAAATGATACTCTTGACTCCCTATATTATGATTAAGTGTATTTTGTAATTTAACCATACCTTGATTCTCAACCAACATTCCATTACAAATTGCAATATGTTAATTTCATGTTTTAAGTAACTCTCACCTAATTTATGCAAATCTCCACTATAAGGGCTTCTCAACTAACTTCCATTGCAAACTGCAATGTATTAACTTTAGATCTTAACTAATTTGAATGCAGGATACAATTGGCCAATATCACAATCAACCATAAATATGTTTAAATAAAACATATTTACAATTGGCTATTTGCTTATTCACTGATTCAGGATCATAAATTAGAAAGCATGGTACAGTTTTTCAAAATGAAATTAGAAACTCTTGATCTATTCAAACGGTATATATATTTGCAGTATTTTAATAATATCAAATTTAAGAAAGAATGATAAAATAATTTATAATAATTTAAATTTTTGAGAATCAAGTTTTGTTTAAGTTTTGTTTTTATATTTTTGAGAATCAAGTTTTTATATTTTTTATCTATTTATTGGTCTCATAAGTCAAGCTTTTATATTTTTAAGAATCAAGTTTTGTTTTTATATTTTTTATATTTTTTATTTATTTATTGGTGGCCTGATAAGTCAAGTTTTTATATTTTTGAGAATCAAGTTTTGATATTTTTTATCTATTTATTGGCTTCATATTTTTTATATAAGTCAAGTTTTTATATTTTTGAGAATCAAGTTTTGATATTTTTTTATCTATTTATTGGTTTCATATTTTTTATCTATTTATTGGCTTCATAAGTTAGTTTTTATATTTTCGAGAATCAAGTTTTGTTTAAGTTTTGTTTTTATATTTTTCATATTTTTTATCTATTTATTGGCTTCATAAGTCAAATTTTGTTTAAGTTTTGTTTTTGTTTTAAGTTTTGTTTTTATATTTTATAGTTTTGTTAAGATTGACTCTATGGCATAAGTCTAGTTTTTATATTTTCTAGAATCAAGTTTTGTTTAAGTTTTGTTTTTATATTTTCCATATTTTTTATCTATTTATTGGCTTCATAAGTCAAGTTTTTATATTTTTGAGAATCAAGTTTTGTTTAAGTTTTGTTTTTATATTTTATAGTTTTGTTAAGATTGATTCTATGGCAGTACTTCAATATTCGAAATAAACAATTATAAAAAGAAAAAATATAAAAAATAACTCATAAATGATGAATGGATAATTGGTCATAATGCATGGATAACTCATAGCTCATTGAATAGATAGCTAAAAGTTCATGACACAAAACTAGAAAAATGTTTGATAATAAAAAACACATAATATAAAAAATAATTGATAGCTGATAAATAAATAACAATAAAAATGTCAATGATAAACTTGTAGCTATGCATAAATAACCCAAAATTAAACCTGTTTAACATAAAACCAAAAAAAAATCCAAGCTATCTTCCATTCTATCATTATTTCTCAACCATTTTATCCTTATCAACATAACCCAACTACCCACTGATTATCAATTTATGTTATGGTTGACCGTGAATCAAGGTCCATTACCTCAAAATGAAGGTTTCAAATTAAACATATATGAGCACCACTCAGTATCGACTTTGGAATAGTGAAGTGTTGTGCATAAACAGGACACTGTTCGCTTGGTTCGCATTTTGATTGGTCAAAGATAAATACCTACCCTTGATAACCATGAATATAATGATGAATATAATGATTCGAAGTGAGTGGAAACTGGAATATACAAAATCATGCTTGCCAATTCCATCAGACATTAAGCACAATTCAGCATAGCTTCTGTGTGGAATCACATAAAACAATGACGAGGGATTTAAGCTCTGCTGAATCGGGTGGATTGAGAAACGGCAATAGTGATATGGGATCCAAAGATCGTCTGGATGCAGGAGCTGTAATTGTCTTGGAATCCAAAGGTCTTTTTTCTAGCTTTATGGGTTTATATATCTCCATGGCTCAAAACATTTAAAAACAATTTATGTTTCTGCTTGTCGTGCAGGGAATTGGTTACATGCCGGATACCATTTGACTACATCCATAGTAGCACCGGCCCTGTTGAGTCTTCCATTTGCATTTACAGGGCTGGGATGGTTTGCAGGGATTTTATGTCTCATAGTTGGAGCCGCTGTCACATTTTATTCATACAATCTCATCTCCATGGTGTTGGAGCACCTGGAATTGGAGGGAAATCGCCACCTCCGTTTCAGGGACATGGCCAGAGACATCTTAGGTATATTGTTTATTGATCATGGCCCTTTACTAATTTGCTAGAGTTCTTTCATGGAATTTTCATCTATTAAATAGGCGATTCGTTTGATCTTTGGCATAGGACCCAGATGGGCTAGCTTGACAGTGGCACCGATCCAATTCGCAGTTTGCTTGGGTTCTGTCATTGCCTCCATTCTTCTTGGGGGTCAGAGCTTCAAGGTTTTTCTCTTGATCTTCCCTTTGAAGATTTAAATTTCGTCTACCTTTTTCGCTTTTGCTGGAAGACTTATCATAATATATAAAGTCCCCTGTTTATGTGATAATTCTGGTACATTTCCACACACTCTATGGAATTCAAATCAGTAACCACGCAAACGAGATTTTTCTGAATGAAAGCAAAATGAATCTGTAATATAAATGGACTCACTGCTAACTGTTTTGCATATGCTGTGTACATTTGCAGTTCATTTACTTGATTTATCATCCAAATGGAGCCATGAAGCTGTATGAATTCATCATAATTTTCGGGATTGTAATGTTATTCTTGTCCCAGATGCCATCGTTCCATTCTCTTCGTCACATAAACTTGGTTTCCTTGATTTTGTCCTTGGCATACAGCTTATGTGTGGTTGCTGGATCGATTCGTGCAGGTTTGTTGTGAATGACTTGTTAGCATATTAGAATGCAACCTAGAGCCATATGATGAATATGCCTGTCTTATATCAAATATTCCTACATGAGTTGGTTCTTTCTTTTATCCACAGGACATTCAAAACTGTACGCAGAAAAGGATTATTCTCTCACTGGAAGCAGTGCCAGCAAGGTTTTTGGAGCCTTCAATTCCATTGCAATTATTGCAACTACATATGGCAATGGGATTATTCCAGAGATCCAGGTCTGTTAGACTCATTTCTTGTACACTACTTTAACAGATTCAAGGCTCCAGATAGGAGTTTCATTGGGACTGTTTGGAGTCAGGACCAAGGGGTTCCTTAAAATTATAGTAGGGAGGAAGGAATTTTTCCTAAAAACGGTAAATGTCTTAGAAAGTTTTAACAGCTTACGTCTAAAGGCCTCGGCTATACACAAAAGGCCAGTACAGGCTTCAGGGGACTTGTGTTATTAGACTACTAAACAGCTTCAGGAGTTTGGCTCATGCTGTGTTTACATAGAGATTTTTTTATCTCCAGTAGTTTTAAAGCGGCTTTTGTTTTGATTTTTTGGTAGGTTCTGTGGGTTTTTATTCTTATTTTGGAAGTTTTGTTCTGTAATTGATTAATGACCAATGCTGGACATAAATTCTCCACTGCTCATGGAAAACTCTTACCATAGCTACAGCAAGTTAATGTAAAAAATTAATGATTTTCTGGAACTTATCAGGAAGATAAGATTTTCCTATCATACATGTATTTTTATTTTCTAACTTTCTCTCCCTCGGTACAAGAATGCAATATTGCCAACTCATTACATAGCATTGTAAAAAAAAACATTTAAAGCATGTGGCAGCTTCTACTCAGATGATAATTAGTCTGGGACCCCAAGGCCTTATTTCTTTGAGCTTGAATAATATTTCTGATCAAATTTTCCCTGTTTACCTATCAGCAGAATGAATTCTATTGATCTAATTGACAGGAAAGCAAGCTGCATCTGCCTTCCTAAATTGTCTGTTGATTTTAATTTTATAGAGAGTGCAGCATCTTGTATGCTGCGTTTAATTTGGAAGACAGTATATCATCTCTGGGTGGGGTGAAAAGATTCATCTCATATCTATTATATAAAGTAATTTTTGCAGTACTACTGTTAGATTTCATCATTCACTATAACTACAGCAACTATAATTAGAATAAATCCATTTTCATTTGTATAAAGATTACACTTCAGTTTTTCCCTTCTGGATCTGTGATAGTTCTTTCTGTTAACACAGCCTTAGCCTGCTGGCATGCTCAACAGTTGAGACTTAAAGTGTAACTGTATACTTGTTTACCCTTCTGGCATGTTAACTCAGAATGCTTGGCACTGATTCCATAGGCATATAATATTTTGCAGGCAACACTATCCCCTCCTGTTTCTGGCAAAATGTTCAAAGGCTTGTGCATATGCTACACAGTGGTGGTATCAACATTTTTCTCAGTGGCAGTATCAGGCTATTTGGCATTCGGTAACAGGGCA
Organism: Pseudotsuga menziesii; assembly: GCA_001517045.1. NCBI lineage: Eukaryota > Viridiplantae > Streptophyta > Pinopsida > Pinales > Pinaceae > Pseudotsuga > Pseudotsuga menziesii. The sequence goes on along the minus strand of LPNX010589216.1, from coordinate 585,603 downwards.
GAAGGCAACATATTCAACAACTTTACTCCTGCTGAAGAGCCCTCTCTTGTTCCTAATTGGCTGCTCTTCACAGCCAACATTTTTGTTCTCCTCCAATTATTCGCAGTTGCCTTGGTATATAACATTCTATCCATTAATTTTGCATGTTTAATCAAATTTCAATGACAGAAAAGGGATATGTTCAGCCATGTTTGGTACTATGATATTGAAGGGAGGCCATGTTTCAGGTATATTCACAGCCCACATTTGAAGTTTTGGAGGGAAAATCTGGAGATGCGAGCGATGGAAGGTTTTCTCTACGCAATCTGATACCAAGACTGTTTCTACGCTCAGTCTACGTAAGCGTGGCCACGCTAATTGCAGCAATGCTCCCATTTTTTGGAGACATCGTTGCAGTGATTGGTGCATTTGGGTTCCTGCCTTTGGACTTCATTGTTCCTCTAGTGTTTTACAACATGACGTTCAAGCCTTCAAAGAGAAGTATGATATTCTGGATCAACACCCTCATAGCTCTCGTTTTTTCAATCTTAGCAGTGTTGGCTTGCATTGCAGCGATTCGCCAAATTTATCTTGATGCTGACACTTACAAACTATTCGCAAACTTATGAATTTATATATTCAGCGGTGGCAATATATTTTTCACCCGTTTGTTTTTCTACCACATTGTGTCTAATGCATCTTATCTATTTATTTTTCACCCGTTTGTTTTTCTACCTCCCTTGAGTCTAATCCATCTTATCTAAATAAATATTGTGCCTTCATACATGCTCCTGTTACCATAAACCTCCAACTTCAAATTGTACAAAATTGAGTTTTCATCAAAAGGTGTTCTCGTATATTTAACAGTGTTCCTTTTTGAAGTTTAGACCTTCTGGTTTCCGAAAAAAAACATAAAGTTAAGTTTATGGTATAGTTGGTTTTTGAAAGTAGAATAGTGAGTTGAATTGGATTGACATTGAAGATTGTGTAACAAAGTGTTATGAATGAAGCCACTGAGACCATAAACCTCAAGAAATATCATGCCGATATGATGTGTGCCTGCCATGATAGGTAAAGCAAGAGCATCTTACCAAATCTTTGGTTTATAAATTTTATCTATCAAAACCCTTACAGACCTTTACCTTTCCAAATTTGGCACTTTTAGTTTTCCAAATCTTTCTGACTTTTGAATCTTTATGGTACTTTTCAACTTTTCTTATAAAATTATTTTTTCCACCATGTTATTTGATTTACATTTTCCATTATACAATTTCGTAACTTCCACCATTATTTTCTCAATGTCTTTGGTTTTCATCAAGATTTTCCAAAGTACCTAATAGACGAATGATTACATTTTTTTTTGAATAATTGAACATTAAAATTATTTTTTCTTTATCAATATTATTAAATTCTTATTTAGAGTGTTAAGAATAGAACACAAGATTGGAGTATGTCAAGCCTTTTTATAAACTTCATTACATGCAATTATACATGGGCACAATACCATGGGTTACCAAAGCCATGGACCTAACAAAAGATTGGCTCAATGACTAATTTACGTTAGCTTAACAATCCCCCTTTAAACTTGATTTGAGATAATCACCAACCTCCGTCAAAGTTTATAAGGTGCCCCCATCACCTAGGTCTATGTCTAAACTTTTTGGATGTCTATCATTTTCCATGAATGATTAGGTCTTACAATAGTATGCCCATTTACATATAATAACTTTCAACTCCAAAGCAATTTTTTTTTTGTGTGTATTCATAGTGAATCCACCATCACCGCCATTGCTATTGCTATTGCTCTCTTCACTCATTACTTCTATGTACTTCTCTCTTTTGGCATATTGAGGCCACCAATATATACATCCACTCACATTCATGCATGCCCATGATCTCAATATCACGGGTTCATAAATTTGATCCCTTGCATAGTAGATCTATAGATCCATAAACAGAGCTCAACAAGTTTAAGGCTAAAATGATATTTAGTCACCATCATGCAAACTAATATCTCTAGCAAAGACAATCTAGTCCTTCATAATGTCTAAGAATCCTCTCATCATGACAAATTTTGAAATTGACAAAAATCTTCATGATTCCAGCTCCAAATTTGATATTTGTTAGGATTAACGAGCATATAATAAGAGAAATAATGAAAGGAATAATCATAGCAACAATACAACATCTCCTTTTCCAAATGATATCGCAAGACTCATCATCACTAAGATAACTTTTCCAAAATTACCCGCCTGGTAATTTTTGAAACAATTTCTGCTAGATGTTGCATGAAATGATGCTCATAAGTCAAGTACCCAAACATATCCAATGGTGTCTCTTGTAGATAGGATAAGAGAACATGTATCTTCTCAATAAGTTGTATTTGCCTCATTCTCCATTTATTGCATTGACTATTTTTTTAATAACCAACAATTTTTCTTCTTGTGGCCTTCTTTACCACAATTCCAACAACTACCCTTTATGCCTCTGGATTTTGATCTTTTGCTAGATTTTGATCTTCCACTTTGATTATTATTCCCTTTTTCTTTTGTTCTCTCTCTACCACCGGTTACTAAAGCATCTCTAGTTGACGTGCCTTGACTTTTCCTTCTCATGTCCTCACTAAGAAGGACCCCAACAACATCATCAAATTTTAGCACACTTTCCTTCTTACCGGATCCAGAACTTGATCTGGATATTGAGTTTTTAGAAACCTTAACAAACCATTGAATCCCAACTATTAGGAAATGAACAGAACAACAAGATATCCTTGATCACATCTTCCCAGTGTGATGCTTACTGACAATAATTGACTAATCAAGGTATTCAACTCATTCAATTGATTTGTGATCATACTGCTTTCCTGCAACTTTAAATTAAACAATTTCTTCATCGAAAATACCTTGTTTGATGCATAGGGAATCTCATATAGGTTTGATAGACAATCCCACAATTCCTTTGTTGTATTCTATGTTGATACATTGAACAAGACATTGCTTTATAAAGAGAGAATTATCGTAGCTACTGCCTTTCGATCTAGTTTGTCCCAATATGCATTTGGCATTGTAGTTGGCTTTTTTTATTTCCCGTCTTGTGTGACTAAAAGGTCCTTTTGGATAAAAAAGGATTTTAATTGCAACTTCCAAGTTCAAAAATTATGTCATGATAATTTGTTGATTCTCCATTTGTCTGTATCCTCCATTCTGCAAGTGCTCACATAAAACCTTGCTCTTCATTATCATCTAACTTATGGGGCTAAGCATGTGGTTGTATCTATGGATGAACCTGCATCGGTGGTTGTGGATGATTTATAATCACCTTCTATTTTAGTAGACCGCTTCCATTTATGATGTCTTATAATGGAGCATACTTCTTGGTTGATACACTTTGTTAGATTGTAGATTTCACACTACCCTTTCATTGAATATAATGTCTAGGATACTTGTATTACTTTCTTGGACATTGGATCCCATAATCGATAACCATGTTTTTCATCTCCATATGCGATGAGAATACACCTTTTAGATTTCATGTCAATATTTGTTCTTTTTTAATTTTGGAACACGAACAAAAGCTTCACATCCAAACACTCTTATATGTTCATAAGAAATATTCTTACCCAACCACTTCTCTCTTGGAACTTCAAAATCTAATGGAGAAGATTGTCCCCTATTGATCAAGTACACTGTTGTATTTACAATCTCTTCCCAAAATTGTTTTCCTAGTCTTGCATTTGAGAGCATGCTACATCCTCTCTCCAAAGTAGTTCTATTTATCCTTTTTGCTACACCATTCCCTTATGGTGTAAGAGGAACTATATTGATTCTTTGAATTCCATTTTCTACACAATATTGATCGAATTATTTCTAATAATACTCACCCACATTATAGGATTTCAAACATTTAATTTTACTTCCAGTTTGATTTTCTACAAGTGCCAAAAATCGTATTTTAGTAATGTACATACATGCTTCCTCATAATAATTTCCATATCAAAAATTTCCTTTTCTTAATTAGCTGTTCATCATTAGTCACATGTTTTTCCAAATTACTCTTTCCTAGTCATCTCACCCTTGAAGACCTACATCTTAGAATAAGAACCATGGCAAGGTAAGGATCCTCCACGTGATTATGAAGATATAAACCATGGAAATGTAAGGATCCTCTACTTTTGTGCCTTGTATACAATCGATCTTAGTAGGCTATTATTCTATGTTTCCACCCTTTTTATTGTATGATGGGAATTTAAATAACAATGGATTCCTTTTACCCTTGCTCACGATCACAAGAATGCCTTGTTAAATGTACAACGTAATGAGCCATTCCCTAAGCCAATCTTGTGCAACCACGATTGGGCCTCATGTTTTGAGGTAGGAATCCCGATTTGGACTCATGTACTTGGAGTAGATTCTTGAGTTGGACTCAAGTATGACTAATTCTTTAGTTGTAAAAGGTTGTACCTCATGTGTTGAGGTGAATACTTTGATTTATCACAATGATGATATTGTAAAGTCTTGTTGGAAAAGGCCCAAGACTTATGTGTATCAAGTCAAGATTCTCATGTGGACCTCTAGTTATAGAGGTCGATGCTTTGCATGTTGAATCATTAATTTTATGTGATGTATTACTAACCATGGTCACAAGTTGCTATTAAGTCTCCTTTAGAGATTAGCTACCTCTAGAGTGAATTACTTTAGCATAATGATCATTTGGCACAAGAGTAATATAATATGATCACAACATCTAACAAATATTATGAGTATAGTATGATATGATAGATACTTAAAGTTAAGACATCTTGACCATGCAGTAAAGATAAAATATAAAGAGATAATGCATAGAGAAAAAGAGATTTTGAATTTATCATGAGATGACTAAGTGAACTCGAATTGTTGAGATTTTGTTAAATCCACAATGTATGCCTTAGTTAATTAAAGAACTCATTGTGGTCACTACAAGTAAATCAATCAACATGATTTTAGCTAATAATAGTTAGCTAAGTGTTAGTAAAGAAGGACTAGTTAACTAAAGTGTTTTTCATTGACTATACTTTAGCTAAACTAAAACACGGCACTTAAGTTAATGGCAAAATACGACACTTTAGTTAATGAAGTGTTTGCATGACAACACTTGAGTTATTGTATTACGACACCAAAGAAAACATCCTAACTAGGTGGGCATGTAATTAGTTAGAAGGTGAGTTCACCCTGGAGTCAGTTAAGCATCAGTTAATGTCAAATATGAAAGAGATTGCACATATGTTATGGAGCATTGAAGAAACTAGTGCAAAGCTTAATTCTCCAAGAAGGAAATTCACAATTTTTTCATGTGAAGCACCATTACCAATGCAACCATTCTCTACAGCTTGCATGCATGGGGGGTTCACTCAGTGAACTTGTTACATAGCACGATCGGTCATAGGATATTAAACAATATCCCTAATTTCAATGAATATTGGAAAATTCCTCCTAAAATTGTATTGTTGAACCCCCCTCCCAAAATACCTTTCATATTAAGAAAACCCCTAGTTTCACCATATATTGTAGGTATCCATTTTTAATAGCCCATTTATATCATATTATTAAGTTGTAACAAACATGATCCCTAACCCATCTTTGTATAATCAAATATAATGCTAAATAAAAAATAGTATAATGCTAATAATGATCCCACCGGGATCGCAGGGGAAACTAATCAATTTGTAGAGTTAGAGAGTGGAAGACCCAACAAAATAGTAACGGGGAAGAAAATTCATCCCAAGTTTTTCCTTTCTCCCTTCGGAATCTTTTTCTGCACCATCTTTGAAAACATCGGTATACACCTTGGGTCTCTGAGCAGTTTGTAATTCTAGTATAAACTCAATGTTTTTCTTTGCTTCAGAGATGGTGAAGTCTACAATGGAACCATTTGTTTGGTTTTGCGTCTATCTGTCCCTCTTTCCAGGGATCCCGACCTAGGTTCAAACCCTTTTTCTTAGCACACAAAGATCGATATATCGGCCCAATAGAGCAAAGCTCAGTCGGCCGCACCTGCGACGTAGATGTCATCTCACATGACATATCTCTCTTGATGGGTAACTGTCAGAACCACATTTCCGCAGTTGGGTCACGGCTGGGAGGGTTTTTAGTACCTTGTATCTGTGCCAAGGCTTCCAACGAAGTCTGGGGGTGGATTATTTTTGTTCACTATGCTTCAACAGCTAGGTTGTGTCCCAACCTTTCTTATGCAACTCATTAAATAAACAACAAACATGCAACATAATCATATCCAGTAATACGATGCGACCATCATACATCTATTCATTTGCAAGAAAACCTATATTCATTCACTCAATACAACATTTACACATATATCTAAGTTACTTTCAACATTCACACATATACACAGAACATAATGTGGAAATCCATCCGGGAAAAAACCACAAGGTGCTCTTCATTTGGCATGAGGAAATAGATGCACCTTTCGTGTGTGCACTAAGCTACAGGCTCTGCTCAATATCTTCTTCTCCAGATTTACAGACTCTTCCTCCCTCTCATGCTCTCTAATATTCTCTTTGTTTTATTCCTACTCTACTTCTACTAGTGGTCCGCACACAGCCTGGATCGACTCAAACTTTTGTACTCTTCTGCGCACTCAGATTCATATCCTTTACTCTGATGCACTCAACAATTCAGAGCCGCCAACCAAGAGCTCGCGCTTTTAAGACAACAAGGGTACAACAACTGAATGTAGGGAGAATTTCTAACACAGACTAACTGTTGTGGGAATGTCTAATACATGTTGACTACCAGGAGAATGTCTAACACATACTAGTTGTCGGGAGAATGTCTAACCTGCATACAACTTGGGTTCCTTCTTTTATAACCCCATTATAGACTCGATACAGATTCCATACATCCTTGATACATAATCAATACTGACTCATTACATACTCTATACAGAGTCATTATAGACTCATTACTATCTCTATCTCAGCTGAATTACTATATCCAGCCACCAAGTTGTCTTTCCTATTCTAGCAACACCTAACGAGAGGCACTAATGACCTGACTTACAAAGATGCTTTCACGCATGCGGTTTCCACTGGATACGGCCGATCTCGTACCCATGATCATTAAGGCCTGTCACTTTCTCAACATTATGCCTTACTGTCATTTTCCAGCAGTTATGCCACTTACACACCTTTTGCTTGCTGATATTCTCTCGTACCTTATCATGTCACACTCCATCCTTCTGTCGCGACTTACTTATCTGGCGCAACTTCCTCTTCCAATTCCTTCTCCTCTTCTTATTCCTCTCGTTCACTTCCTCTGTCACAACGTCCTTCCTCTTCTTTCCTTTATGCTGCTTCCTCGGACGTAGCTCCTTCCTCTTCTCCTTTATCTCTTCTCCATACTTGGGCAGAATTCTGCATGAAATATGCCTTACTTTCCCTAGGCCCAACAGTATGTAAGCATTTCTATTGTGAAATACGATGATATGCATTAATTTTTTTAAAGACAGTGTGTCACAACAACATATATCCTTGTTTATGTGTCAATCTTGTAGGTTAAGACTATAAGTGAAATTGCTATGATCCCTAATCCTAGAGATTCCAAAAGTGAGGTTGGTCTACATGCTTTCTAAACAAACTCTGCTCTTGGTTGAACTGATGTCCAAATTGTCAATCCTATTGTGAAGCTTTGAGAGTTGTTAATTTTTGTATTTATTATGCATATATTTTTTATGCATACAACTTGCATTAGTTACACCTTGAATTAGGCATTACCATTATCCATATTTTTTGGCAAATGGATGGGAATTCTCCATTTTTTTTGTTTGTTAGAAATTTCCATCACTCAAGGAAACTGCATTTCAACCATTATCTAAGAAACTACAACCCAAGGGCATCTAAGCTGTCAAAATAACTTGGGGATCGCACCTCAGCTGGGACACACCAACCCTTAACATGGCCATATTTTTATGTGTCTCCTCCAAACTAACTCACCCCTAAGGGGATTGAACCTAGGTCACCCTGTTGGTAAGACCCACACCTTATCTGAATGACCTAGTGAGAAATGATGATGGGAATTCTCCATTTCTATAAATGGATAGACTCATTTACTTTTCATCAATAAGATCAATAGACCATTTCTTCTCTAGTAGGAGGTTTTGGCTTTGCAACTCTTGGAATAGCTATTTACCTTTCTCACATGGTATCATATCCTTTTTGAAAGCCCATTCTCTTTTTAAGAGAAATAAAGTTTTATTTGTTATACATGGGTGTTCGTGTTGGGATCTTATTCATCTAGGTGGAATCTGTGATTAGTATGAGGGTTGTGGATTGGAGAAATCATTGTGAAATTATTTCTGGAGGATTATTTTCCTAAAATGTGGCTTTATGGGGGTGGTCCAACCACTATTGTTTTTCCCAAATTCTGAAAAATGAGCCCCTAGCCTTGCCTTACACCTGTCTTTTACTCACAGTAGTGGAGTGTTGCAATTAGAGGCATAAACATCTACTCAGATCAATGTTTATGTGAATTTTTATGTCGATCGATTGATCTATAGCCATATATGATGAAACAAGTTCCTTGGTTTTGGGGTTTAGGCTCTCACTGTTTAATCTTGAGATCATTCCATGGATATCATGCCAAGAAACCTGAATTATGGCATCATATTTGAATCTCTTATTTGTTTTAAAAACAATTGGTTTTCATTGGAATTGCTAGCTGTAATTATGATAGAATGAAAGTTGTAGGGTTCGAATTACTTCCTCATGAAATTGTTGATCCCCCAATTTGTTGATTGCTTATAGAGATGAAGGGAATGTTTTTGGTTATTAACGTGATGAAAGTGGCTTGAAATTAGGACTCCTCCTCAACTATCAATCTGATCCGCATCTTGGGATTAAACATGTTCAATTTTGGTAGTTTATACAGTTATTGTTTTGTCTATCGATGTTGGAAAAGAAGTATAAACAATCGCATATATTTCAAATTTGAGCACAAAAGGAATAATACTCACACTAGTATTAATAATTTCAACGTCACCTCATATTTATGAGCGAGAAATTCACTCTCATTCCTTTTTAGTATATTCAACCCTATTAGGAAGAGTGCACACACATAACCTACTATAAGTTCATTTATCGAACCCTAGAACTGATAATTCTTCAGCAGATAATGGAAATCATTGCTATTAGTTTTGTTGATGTATTACCGGAACCAAAGTTGAAGCTCAACAGTCAGGTAGAGAACATGAGCTATAAAGAGATTCCACCATTAATTTTGACTCTTTGGCGTGTGGGTCTTTTGCTCAAATTTGGTATGTAAAATCAATTGACCCACCCTCCTTTTTTTGGTGCTTCATTTTTTTCTGCAACAAGATATTTTTTATGTGCATGATTGATATAATGATAAAATTAAGGATAGTTCAACTCCTCATTCCCCATAATTATCACACATGGAAAATGAATATGCAACAAGTGCTGCAATCAAAAGGTCTATGGAAAATGTTGGATGAGGATCCACCTTCTTTTACCAAATAAATCAAGAGATATGCCTATTGAAATAAAATCGATGAATCCATGGATCTGATTGGCTTTCATATTTCAAATATTTTTTTGTTTCATCTCGATGGATGTAAAATTCCTAAAGAATTATGGGACAAGTTGGCTTCCTTTTTTGGTAAAGTCAATGAATTTTGTGCTTTGCAACTTGAAGCATAATTGTTATCACTTGTGCCTAATGAGTATGCGTCTATTGAAGACTGTCTTTCCAAATCCAAGTCACTGTTAGCACAACTAAAATGGTGTGGAAAATCCAAATATGATGATGAATGGATTTTCTTGATTCTATCCCAATTGAAAGGTCCTTATCATGTATTCTCTTCTACAATTTACTCTATTATGGATGCATTTGAAGATGAATTTAAAATTCCTTCTTTTGAGGATTTTTGTGACTAGCTCACTAGGGAACACTCTAATCTTATGCAGGTAGATGCCCTTTCACACTCTAAAAATAAATCTCTTGTAGCCCATAGTTCTAGAGGTAATCACAAAGCCCCGTATAAAAAAATATATTATAATCAACGTGGTGAGAATCCCTCCAAATACCAATAGAAAACCAAATCATCTCCGCCTTCCATGTATGGTGAGTATTCTTGCAATACAAAGAAGAAAAATCCATGTGAAACTTGCAAATTTTATGTTGGTACAAGGCATCCATAATCAAAATTTTGAAATAAACTTGAGGCATTGAATGAAGCCATGCAACAACACAAAATTTATGTGTCCAAACCTTATTCAACAAGAAAGGGGCATGATTTATTTGCACAAGATTTATATACATCTTCTGATAGATGGATAGTTGATTCAAGAGAATCTCATCATATGACTCATTCCAATGAGTTACTACTTTCAACATCTTATTGTAGCATTTCTCATATTTCAATTGGAGACTCTACATAGCTTGATGTTTTAGGATCTGGCATTGTGCGCCAATTATATGAAGGGTGCATCAATGATGTTCTTCTTGTTCTAGACATCTCTTCTTATCTACCTCCAGTTATTAGATATTAATTTTTGGTGATCTTAAAGTAGTAGAGTTATCTCCTAATGATGTACTCATCCGAGAACTACATAATTGATACATTGTTGTTTCCTTTGGAAGTGTTGATCATAGCTACAAACTATATAGGTTTTCTACTTTTAACCCTTTCCTATCTTCCTCTTTCATTGCACATGCTGATTATTTGAGTATGATTTGGAATGAAATATTTGGACATCTAAACTAAGGGAATTTGTAGCAGTTGAGTACAAAAAAATTGGTTCATTGACTCCCTAAAGTTTCATGTACTAATGGAGTTTGTCTAGGAAATGTTCTTGGAAAACAACATCAATATCCTTTTCCAAAAATAAAATCCTTGTGTGTTATCGCACCTCTTGAGTTGGTACATAGTGATATCATGATCTCTCCAACTCACTCATTTTTTAGGGCTAAGTATGCAATCACTTTCATTGATGAATTATCACGTCACTCTTGGGTGTACTTTCTCAAGTACAATGTGAGTTCTTTTCCACTTTTAAGATATTTAAGTATTTTGTTGAGAAGTAGTCCTCTCTTTCAATCAAGAAATTACACATGGATAATGGGGTGTAGTATGTCAGTAACGCATTCTAGGATTTTTCTAGAGAACATGGTATTATGCATATCAACATTATGTTCCCTACACCCCTCAACAAAATGATGTTGCTGAAAGAAAGAACAAGGCATTGAAATAAATGGTGATCTACATGATTCAGTCCAAGAGCATGCCATCTTCCTTATGGGTCGAAGTAGTGAAGTGTTCCAATTACATTTTAGAATTGGATTCCTCACAAATATGTGTTGCATATGAATCAAAATAAATATTGGAGCCATGTTAAACCCGACATATCTACTTTTAGGGTATTTAGCAGTGCAACATGGGTATTAGTTCCATATGGAAAGTGAAAAGATACTCAGAAGAAGAGCCAACCACTGATATTTTTTGGTTAATGCGAGGATATGAATGCATATAGATTATTTGATCCTATTTATAAAGATTTTTTGTTTTGAAGGGTTGTCCTTTTTTATGAGCATTTTGAACACACATATGCTTCTACTCACTCCATAGATTGCCATGATGGAGATCATGCTCACAATTTTGATTTTGTAGAACGATAAGATTAGGAAAAATAATTGAGCATCCTGCATAGGAACAACCTAATTAGGAACAATAATTAAGAAGTAGATTCCCTGAGTGGAAGAGGATTGATTGATATGGCTATGAGCCCATTGTTTCAGTTATTTTTCTCCTACTCCCTACAACATTCGACCATAGACGATTGGTGTTACTCTTTTGAGTTATGCCATTTCAGATGATCTCCAACAATTCTTTGATGTTGCTAAGAAATATGAATGGAATCTACCATGGTAGAGGATTATTCTTCCCTGATGAAGAATCACACATGGGATCTTGTTCCTCTTCCTAAGGGACAAAAAGTAGTTCAATGCAAATGGGTCTTTAGAACCAAATATGTTGCAAATGATTATGTTGAAAAACATAAGGCATGACTAGTGGCCAAGTGATTTTCATAGGTTGAAGGGATTCCTTATTTTGATACTATTTTCCATTTTTCAAAGACGAATTCCATATGTCTTGTGATTTCTCTTGTTTCCTCTCAAGGCTAGTCAGTCTACTAGATGGATGTGAAGAGTGCTTTTCTTCATGGGGATTTACAAGAGGAAATATACATGGAGTAGAATCCTAGTTTTGTGTAGGATTCTTCTCATGTATACATGCTTCAACATTTAATGTATGGTATCAAAAAATCTCCTCAATATTGGTATGAGAAGATGTATGGTTTTCTTATTACTTCAGGGTTCCATCGTTTTCATTATGATCCTACTATTTACGCTAGAAGACATGGAATTGATCTACCGATTCTGGTTTTGTATGTGTATGACTTAATTGTAACTGATATTTCTTAATGTTCAACAAGCATTCATGGAAAAATTTGATATGACAGATCTTGGTCTTCTGCATTATTTTCTTGATTTGTAGGTTCTTTAGTATTTAGAAAGGATCTTTATTTTTCAGTAGAAGTATGTCGTTGAATTTTTTTCACCCCAAAAAAGTACTTATATTTCATTATAAAATACAAAGATAACATTACAAAACTTCTCCATAAAACACTTCCAGCAAAATCAAGCCCCACCAACTTGACACCAGAGCTAATCATCAATGCCAACAGAAAACTTGAATAATAGAAACTCAATTTTCCGAAAAGTAACAAAAGCACCTCAAGGCACATCGTGCAAAAACAATCCTTTATTTAAAAAAATACTTTTTGGAAAAATGTCAGTTATTTAATAAATGGAATAAAAAAGGTATGGACATTCTATGTGTCACACCTTTTTATAGGTTGAGCAAGCAATTGGTAAGAGGAATAACTTATTTTCCCTCATTTTTAAAAATCATGACTTTTAAAAAATTACTTTATTTATTAAAAAACACGATTTAAAAAAATGCCATTTACTTACTAAATCGAATCAACAAAGTATGCACATTCTACATAATCTCACCCTTTTATAAGTTGTGCACACAATTAGTACGAAGAAGAACTTAGTGTTGGCGGGCAGTTTTGGTGCGCATGGTGCGACAATGAGAGAAGTCAAAGAAAATTACGCAAGGAGAAGAACTCAACAAGTGGTTGACTTGGTTGTATTTTTGTTGTTTTTGGTCCAAGTTAGTTAGAAAAGTAGTTAGATGTGGACCATTTTGTAAAGGAGAAATCCTATAAAAGTATGTAGAAATGTAGTAGGAAGATATCTTGGATTTTGTATTAGATCATCTTTTTGGCATCTTTGGATAATCTTTGTATCAACTATTTCGGTCTAAAGCCATCGACCAGGAGATGTATTTTGAGGAAGTATGTTGACCTACGAAAGTTAATAAGATGAGAATGTTGCTAGGAATTCCTGGTGTTATGTTGCGATGTTGATTGTGAATGGTGTGATATGAATAAATGAACTAATGTTTTACTTATGATGAGAAGTATTCACATGATGAATGAAGTATTGTATGTCGATATATTTTCTCTCTAATGGAATAGTGCGATGATAGATCTGTTATAATGTTGAATGAATGATGTGATGAAACCCTGTTCCAAGTCTCAGGATGTTAGTGCAATTTAGAAATATTAGTGCACAATTCCTCTTCCCCTCTAAGGAAGCTTGGTTCCTGCAGCTCTCCCTTGAACATGTTGGGTGAGACCTCATCTGCTTCGCAGGTGTTGCTGGACAGGGTAAAACCTGTCTGGGCCGGTGTTCAGAGAGGTCGTGGTAAAAAGGGGTGTCGACAGTGTGTAAACCCCTGTCGACTGAAGTGTGTCAACTAATGGTTGGCGAGCAATTATAAATGACATTAGTGAATGCACTAACAACGAATGACGAGAGCCATAGGCAAGTGGTCGAGAAGGTTGCATAACACCCGATGGATAAAATAAGTGATTGATGATGTCCAGAAAGAGTATGATGACTTCAATATCAAAATCACCACATACACAGTTTCCAGTTGACGTGGCTCAAGGGAGAGACACAATATTGTGTTGGGGTCTTATTGGCGGGTGCTTTTGGTGCGCATGGTGCGACAACGACAGAAGTCAAAGAACATTGCGCAAGGAGAAGAAATCAACAAGTGGTCAACTTGGTTGTATTTTTGTAGTTTTCAGTCCGAGTTAGTTAGAAAAATAGTTAGACGTGGACCATTTTGTAAAGGCGCAAGCCTATAAAAAGATGTAGAAATGTAGCAGGAAGATATCTTGAATTTTGTCTTAGATAATATTTTTGGTATCTTTGGATAATATTTGTATATTCTATTTCAGTCTAAATCCATTGACCAAGAGATTTATTTTGAGGAAGTATGTTGACTTGCGAAAGTTAATAAGATGAGAATGTTGCTTGGAATTCCTGGTGTTATGTTGCGATGTTGACTATGAATGTTGCGATTTGAACAAATGATGTGTTGTGATATGAATAAATGAACTAGTGTTTTACTTATGATGAGAATTCTTCGCGTGATGAATGAAGTATTGTATGTCAATATCTTTTATGTCTAATGGAATAGTGCGATGATATATTTGTTATAATGTTGAATGAATGATGTGATGAAACCCTGTTTTGAGTCTTTGGATGTTAGTGAAATTTAGAAATATTAGTGCACAATTCCTCTTCCCCTATGTAGAGACTTGGTTCCTGCAGCTCTCCCTTAAACATATCGGGTGAAACCTCATCTACTTCGTAGGTGTTGCTGGATGGGGTAAAACTTGTATGGGACGATGTTCAGGGAGGTCACGGTGAAAAGGGGTGTCGACAATGTGTGAACCCCTGTCAACTAAAGTGTGTCAACACTTAGTACCCCTTGTTTTTAAAAATCATGAATTCTAAAAAAATTAATTTACTTCTAAATTTATGATTCCCTATTAGGATAATGAATTCTATTGATCTAATTGACATGAAAGCAAGCTGAATCTACCTTCATAAATTTTTTGTTGAGTTTAATGTTAGAGATAGTGGAACATCTTGTATGATGTGTTTAACTTGAATAATGTAGCATCTATGGGTGGAGTGAAAATATTCATCTCATATATATTATATAAATTAATTTTTGCATTCATCTCACTTTTTTTCTATTAAATAATTTTTGGATTACTATTGTTAGATTCAACACTTCACTATAATTACAGCAACAATAATTAGAATAAATCCATTTAAATTTGTATAACGACTTCACTTCTCTTTCTTCCTGTCTGGACTTGTGATGGTCCTTTTTGTTAACACAACCTTATCTTGTTGGCATGTTCAATAGTAGAGACTTAAAATGTTATTGTATACTTGCTTACCCTTAGGGCATGCTCAATAGTCTTAGACTTGAACTTGTACAAAACTATTATTTGCTCATATATTGTAGAAGGAAAGCATCACATGCATATCCTTCAATTAGACATCAATTATTGCAATGAGACATCATGTTAACTCAAAATATTGGGAACTAATATCATATGCATATAATGTTTTGTAGGAAACACTATCCCTTCATGTTTTTGGAAAAATATTCAAAGGCTTGCGCTTATGCTACACAATGGTGATATCAACATTTTTCTCAGTGAAGATATTAGGCTGCTGGGCATTTGATAACATGGAAAAGACAACATATTCAAGGCCTTTACTCCCGATGGAGAGTCCTCTCTTGTTCCTAATTGGATGCTCTTCACAACCAACATTTTTTTTCTCCTCCAATTATTAGTAGTTTCCTTGGTATATAACATTATATCCATTTATTTTGCATGTTTAATCAAACTTCAATGACAGAAAGGGGATATGTTCAACCATGTTTGGCATTGTGATATTGAAGGGAGGTGATCTTTCAGGTATATTCACATCCCACATTTGAATTTTTGGAGGTAAAATATGGAGATTCCAATGATGCAAGGTTTTCTCTACGCAATCTCATACCAAGACTTATCCTACATTCAATGTATATAAACGTGGCCACTGTGATTACAACGATGCTCCCATTTTTTGGTGACATAGTTGGAGTAATTGTGAATTTGGGTTTCTGCCTTTGGACTTCATTGTTCCTCTAGTATTTCACAACATAACATTCAATCCTTTGAAGAGGCATTTGATATTATGGATCAACACCCTCATAGCTGCTTGTTTTTCAATCACAACATCTGACAAATATTTTGAGTATAATATTGTTACGGAGAGAAATTCCTATGGCTTGGGGTACCACAACAGACAGCTTGACTCCAGAAATCAATCTCTTCCAATATGCAATAGAAATAAAATGTCTAACACTAAAGGATCGAACCTTGTACCTTATTCCGAACGGTTGGAGTAGATCCCTGTTGAGTTTTCCAACTCCAGCTTGAATTGATAGATTACTTCTCAACAACAAGAAAACAATACAAGCATTCTATATATCATGGTGTCACTAGTAGAAAATGAGAAATTAATGACTAAAAAAATGACTAAAATCAGGCTATAAACGACTATTTTTTAGTCGGTGACTAATAGTAGCAAATTACCACTATCTTATAGCTAGTCGTATTTCACTAGTCATTAATAGCTTAACTTAGTATTCATTGATTTAGTCACTGATTTAGTCATTGATAGTCAATGATTTAGTCATTTTTTTAGTCATTGATAGTTAATGATTTAGTCACGGATTTAATCATTGATTTAGTCACTGAGTGAGTCATTGATTTAGTCGTTGATCTAGTCACTGATTGCAACCATTAATGACCAAATATATGACTAAATAAACTACTAGATTTAACATATTAATGACTAATCTAAATATGACTAAGATACGGGAAATTAGCTACTAATAGTCGTATATATGCGAATTTAGTCGTTTTTGTAGTCACAAATTTATGATAGGGCACGGAGGAATCGAACCACCAACCTCCTCCCTATAATTAGGCAAACGCTCTACCATTGAGCTAGCACCCTTTAAGAAGTTGTTATTGCTTGACAATGATGATATTCAAACAAATTTATGATAGATATCAATCTACAAACTACATAATTGTTACTATTACAACTTACCAGTAACTAGTATTTATGATAAACTAATTCCTGAGAGCTATGTACAATTTTCCCCGTAACTAAAGCTAATAAAAATACTACAAATACTCTTACCAAAGAGATTTAGTAATGAGTACCTCTTCCCATTCTTCATCACTATCATTCTCATAGTCCAAAGAAGAATCCTTCCTGAAAGGATTTCGAAGCCCAATGGCATCACTGCATCAAAAACAAAGAGTTAGAAACAAAACTTTCCCTCTTGTCTACTGCAATATTAAGAATCCACGAGCTTCAAGGTGTTTCAGATGTTCTTCATCATGGGCTATCAAAATTAAAACACAACCTGTTGCTTTGATAATTAATAAACTTAAAATTATGCAAAGTATATTCACCTTTTCTTTAAGAAGGTTCCATAATAAGCAGGTCTATGGTTGTGATCAAACTACAAAAGGTTTTTTCTCTTATTGTGAAGCCTATTTTAGCTTTAAATCAAGTGATAAACATTCTAAGAGCCAGACAGATTCAGAAACTTATTGCTAATGGAGACTTGACGATTATCATTTGCAAAGTTAGAGACTTGACTCCCTATGCACTGTAATGTCTTGCAAAAATGATCTCTAGACCTAGAATTCAAAGAATTGCAAGTATTTTAACTTGGGGAATTGCAAGTATTGCAAGTATTTAGCATTGAATCATTTAATGTTTCAAATGTACCATTTTGTATGGAGGAGCTATTTTTTGTGAATCATTACTCCTTGGCTATTAGTGGATTCAATAATTAAAGAGTCATGTTGCAAATATAAAGAGAAATACCCTGCTCCTACAACATTGCGTCTTTAGAGAAACCTTTAAAGGGTTATATATTTGGCTTCTAGGTGATGATACCAGTTATTTGAAAGGCAGGACAACTGGTTAAGCATGAATTAAACTTGAAAAACTTGTAAACTATTAGGTATAACAAAATATATATCAGCTCTGGGTTGAGATGTACAGGATCTGAAACAACTTCCATGATGATTGGACAACAATTCACAGAGAGAAATAACCATTGATAAGAACTGAACTTTCCTTAGAATGTATGGTCACCTAAAATAAGACTACACTATAATTTAGATTCTAGTAAGCTTTTGAGATTGACTATACCTATCGAAAAGGTTGGAGAGACTGGTATTCTACAGTGTTCTTATAATGCACAGTTGCATAAAGGCATATTCTTATCAAGATTTATGACTTTCAAAATGAATGAATTTAATTGACCATGAAATGCACATTTATGATGAAGCAAAGGATAGAGAAAATCACGATGAGGTTCATATTCCCTATTTGAACTGCCTACAAGAAACTATTTCTTCGTAAGGGTAATAAAGCATGTCTCCATCCTGCTTGAGTGGAATGTGAAAGTGCCCTGCCCTGATTATCTGATTATAAATTAGTTTTAAGTTCCAATTCCCTTCAAGCCCTATGGCATGTTTACACCTTCCACTCTGACTCCACACGTGGGATGTGTTGCTTCTTCAATGGAATATAAGAGCCTCACTAAGACCTGGGTCTCGTATTTTGGTGTGGAGTTATATTTACAAGTACAAAGTTCAAGGTTCATGAAGAATTGTTCAAAACCTACCATTAGTACAACATTATAACATAGGGTATGTTTATGCAGGAGGATAGAGGCAGGGCAGAGCATACGGTAAGAGTAAGAGAGGGTTTGACCTCCCCAATTACATTTTTTACTTGCCAAGTCGAAGAAGTTCAGTGCAGAAGTCAACTTCAGCACTATGGACATTGAAGAACTCAGAGAAAGGGCTATGGCTTCCATGCCCAACAAGAATCACTCATCTATGTGGGGACAATTTATAAATTAGAAGGTGTCCATACCTTGTATTGGACAAGGATATCATTATCTTTCATAGTCTATCTAACAATATTTCCATTCTCATTTTCTACAATCAAAACCTCTTCTGTCTTATCCATACGACAAATCATCAGCATCTTGAGTTTTGACATTGTTCCATCATATAAATGCCTTAGTTGCATAAGTTGAGAACCTATCCCATCAACCATGCCTAAAATTAATGGAACCTGCATGGGCAAGAAATTGATAAGCCACTTTAATATTTTTGAAATATCACAACAAATAAAATAATCAAACTTCTATCAATGTTTTCATACAATTTAAGATCATATAATTAGATAATCATTAGTGAAGTACTTAACCATTAGAAACTATAAACTATCAATATTCAATACAACATTTGGAACCAAGAACCCCAATATAATCCAAATGAATTATAAATCCATGATAGATATAATGAAAATACAAAATAAGTCCCTTAGCCGAGGACAAGCTAAGGGAGTCCGTCCCAAGCATTTGCTATGAGTGGGACAAACAAGAACCATATATTATTGCATGGACACCTATATTATGATGTATATGTTAAGCAATAAAAAAGAGCATTAAGAGGTCAATGAACTAAATAGTCCTATGGATGCTTGACAGCATAGAACAAAGAAAATTGACAATACTACTGAAAAGAACCATACAAACTTTAATGTTCTTTACAAATCAGAATTTTCTTGAGATAAAAAAGAACATAGGACATGGATTATAACATGGTAATAAAAAGTAGCAAATATGCTTTTACCTGGAGGCCCATAATATTGGCAACTACACCAAGATTGTCAGAAGAATGGTGTGCTTCAAAAAGTTCTGAAACCAAGGAATTCCAACAATCCAGGCAAACCTGTAGCAAAACCAGAATAATTAGAAGAAACCCATCTTTTTTACCATGCAGTATTGAAGAAGAAAACACTAATTCACATCAAAAACCTACCTTGAAAACTTTTGTATCATCAACATAAGAAATGTTGATTAAGTATTGAAGACCCATAAGTAGTGCTGCCCAATTTTCAGGCATAGTTTCAAGTATGCAAATGTGTGACTGCAGTGAAACAATCAAAGTTACAAATACTATTGCAAGAAGCAATGACACCATTACAAATACTTTGAGTCATGATGTCGACTATTAGTTTCAATCTTTTAGAGAACATTACAAGGAGTTCAATTCCAACATAAATAATTAATATTGTGATTGAACTCATAACCATGCATCACAAAAATAAATGAAGATGTAAAAATAGGTAAGACGATCCTTTACTGTAAAGTGATAAAAACCTTACCTTGTAAAATGAGGTGAAGAAGAGTGCCAAGTTAGAATTTAACAGTTAGGCATAAATTACTTTAATACCCAATGAGATCAATCTAACCTCAAAATGCCCTATATAAAACAAAAGTTTAATGAAATAATGTGTTCTACAACGAAGTACTTCCAAGTTTTTAAAATGTAAAATACCAACAATAAAATCTGTGAGATCTTTTAATTTTAATTTTGCATAAGATCTTTTATCTAAAATATATTTGCAAGAAGAGCACTAGTAGTGTGGTTATAAGCTCTACAATTGGTTTAGAAATCAATTTGTACAAAAACATTGTTCTGCAGGGTCTCTATCAGATAGAACTCTATGGACTGTACTTCTAACTTCATAACTTTATTACTCAAGCCTATTCTGTTGTTCTGAAATAACTTTACTATTAAAGACTATTCAGTTGTTCAGATATAACTTTACTAATAAAGTCCTTTCTGTTGTTTTTCATCTGCACTTGCTTCAGTCAATGATGCAACTGCCTAGAATTTATACTAGAAGCACTAGTCACTAGATGTTAATCTTATCCATTGCGTTTACAATGTCACACAGCCTTTATCAGTCCAAGAGGCATCATTTGATGATGCAGATGTAGTTTCAAAGAAGGTCCAAGAATAAGAGAACTTTTGTTCACTCCAATTTTTCCTGTTTTTTTTATTCTGATCTCCTCAATAGTAACACCATTAGGGCAGACGATGCGGACGTCCCACCAATGGCAAGAATGTGGTATTAATAGGCATAGAACTACCTTTAATCCCTGAGCATTGTCAGCTCAAAATAAACCGATTAGAATCAATAGATGAACGATTAATCCAATGCAGAGATTATACTTTCATTCTTAATGGATTGGAAAAAATAGTTCTTGCTAATTATTTTGTAGTACTTCTTTGATCTAGGAATCAAGGATCCTTGTTCTACTTCAACAAGGAGATAGATTTGATCTCAAATGTATACTTATATATTCTTTATAGTCCTCAGTATTTTGTTTCTTTGATCTAGGATCTCTGCTATTAACTGTCCTTAGTTTTCTATTTTCTGTATGATTCAATTTCCTAGTTTCCTGTGAATTGAACATTGCTACTAGCTAACATAGCAAGTATTTATCTATCCATCCAATTTAAATTATATGATTTTCATTGGACTGCAATATTTTAGGTCAGGAAAAAATTGAAGGAGAAGAGAAAGCTGAAAAGAGTCATAGATCCAGAGGTGAATAAGGATTCATATTGCATGGAATCTGTGTCCATGATAGGGAATCTCGCTTATTGCTGTGTTAGGAAAGAGGCAAACAGGAGGCCTGCCATGTCTGAGTGCGTGAATGAGCTTGAACAAATTTGTAAATTGAACCAAAAAGCAATTGGAATTGAAATCACTACATTGTGTTATCATTTTTCATGATTAAAAGGGAAAAACATTTCTATTGAATGCTTTTGACAGTCCCCATGAAGAGGCCATGGCTGATGCTGTGATGTAATTATCACCCCCTCCCTCAATCTTGAGGACACCATGTTCACCATTT
>LPNX010589216.1:535257-555913 GCA_001517045.1 Pseudotsuga menziesii | reverse complement strand
TCAAGCAAAGGATTCAATGCTTGAACATCATAACAATCTCCCATGTCTACAGAGAACTAGACACAAGTGAAATTATGCCTGCACCTTGCCTTGAAACAAGAGTCAGAACTAATTTTCATTTATTAGCTGGAATTTTTAACTAAAAAGGGCATACCCAATGATCAGATAATTTTCCTTGTCTGTATAGGTTTCCATCCACACAACAACCAATTTAGATAATCCTCTTATCCAATAAAAATCACTTTTGTCTTCTTGTTTTTTACGACATTAACTACATTAGCAAAAGGATTAGTCCACTAGAATGTTGCTCCTATTAGTTCTTGCAAGAGCTAGGGTTAGAGCTAAATCATCTGTAAAATGCAATTATGGGTTAGTATATGCCTCACCATCCTTAGTCCAACTAATTTTGGCTATGGTATGGGCGTCCCTAGCTCGATAGGGAAGCTCCAACAAGGAAATTGGAACTCAAGGTCCCTAGTGTACTTAATTGTATTAAATAGATGCACCTCTACTGAAGCAAAATTTTTTACTGAAGACAAATGTTCTTGGTAAGGATTTGGATGAGTGGACGTGCATTTAAAGATGCTTCTTAGATTGGCTAGTTGCTTCCTATTTTCGAATTTTTTGAATTGATTTTGGAAAGGATTCTATCCTATTAGATTTTATCCAATTTGTGAAGACAGAGAGAACTGTATGGGAAAGAGAGACGTCAATAAATGCTATGGTAGCAGATAAATCATCAGATCCAAAAGTAGATGTTGATTCAGCAGTTGCTGAACCAGAGGTCGATGTAGCCGGTGATCCAATATCCCCTGTTTTGGGTCAATGGAGCTATTTTGGGTGATCTCCTTAGACTCAAAAAATTTTAACCTAATAATGATCAAATTAATATACAAATTGAATACTGAAACCAGAAATAGTGCATGTCAAATGAAACAAATAGATCATTCAAAGGAAAATGAAGAGAAATGAACTGGAGCATGTTTGGCTTTCATGCGAGAAATATCAGATATGTCAATGAACCTATTCATTTATGGATAAAATAGGACAAACACCATAATCCCTCGTGTGTCTTGACTACTATAAGATTTGGAAGACATCATTTCGAATTACTTGCTTGCAATGTAAACCTTCACCATGTTTAGTTGCTTATTGGTCGCTTAACACCCTAGTGTTAAATCTACCAATGATCACATTAATATACAAATATAAGACTAAAACCCTAAACAATGTATGTTGAAGGAAGCAAATAAAGCATTTGAAGGAAAATTAAGTGAAATAAACCTGGAGATTGTTGGCTTTGAAGTATTTTGATATATTTCTAATGGCTTCCATGTAGGGAATCTAAGAGGCGACGAGGACCTCTTCATTTTATGTTGTGAACCATATCCCCTTTTCCACATTCATAGTAATTTCTTTCCCCATCAACTTTGTCTCTATGGCCATGGTAGCTCGACTGTTAAGCTTTGGAATCCTCCACTTCCAATCTGCTTGCTCTGTAAGCCATTACATAATTGCATGAGACCCCACAAAGTTAAATCTACCAATAATCAAATTAATATACAAACATAACACTAAAACCCTAAACATTGTGTGTCAAATGAAGCAAATAGAGCATTCAAAGGAAAATTAAGTGAAATTAACTTGCAAATGGTTAGCTTTCTTGTGTTCCCAAATCTTTATAATGGTTGAATTCTGTGAGGGAAATTTCATGAACACAGGAGAATCTCTTCACTTCAGGAGAAATGGCAATATCCTCCATAAGCTCTCTACCCTTTATGACCTTCATAATGTTTTCTTCCACTATCGACTATTTTCCTGCAACTAGGGAAATGCCACTTTGATGCCATGATTTAGAAACCACCATTTCCAACCTCCCTGCTTTATAATCTACCGCCATTAGTTTTTGGATGGTCTCCTAAAACCCCATATAAGACATCACCATTATTTTTTGGATGGTCTACTAAAACCCCACAATATTATTCCACTTTTATTTGGGATTTTCATCCTTGGAACTCTTCCCTACCAATAAACACTGCATATCGAATTTATGAAATTATTCCTTCTACCTGTGCATTTTACTCTACAACCCGCATGTAGCTGGCCACCTGCAACACAATAGCCCTAAAACTGAAAACATTAGACTTTATAATGGTGTTTCTAGTGTAACCCCACTAGGCACTTAATAGCTAGGCATTCCTGCAAACTTGGTGGTGACAGTCGTAGATTCCTTGCCATGTTCAATGAGATGAGAAAATCTTAAGTCACCCAAACAAGCATAAAATTGTTTTCTGCAACAATGTTCTCTGCTCTCATTCTTTGAGCAATGCCGAATACTGTGTTGTTGAAGAAAGTAACCCGAATAATGTTCTCTGCTCTCATTCTTTGAGCAATGTCGTGTCATTGAAGAAAGTAACCCGAAAACTAAACAATCATATTTGCAAGCCTTTTTACAATAAATGAAATCCATTTAGAAACCCTGTTTTTGTCTCGTTTAAGACAAAAACTCAAAGAGTCAAATTAGAACCAAAAAAGGTTGGGTAAGTAATGAGCAAAAAGGATATTGTGTAGTAGTGCAAAGAGTTACTTTATGGCAACTCTCCTTGCATGCATGTTTTTTTATGGGGTAGAGTGCATGATAAAAGTAAGTCTCAACATTTGAATGGACTGTGACATTTGATCCTATGTAAGATACACTTAGCATGGCTGCATTGTGGGTTAGCCTTCCAACCCTACAATGGTGTGGGGGCATGGTGTATGTGAAAAGTAAGGCTAAACATTTTAATGGACTTGGACATTTGATCCTATGTAATATACATCCAACATGGTTGCAGTGTGGGTTAGCCTCTCAACCTTTCAGTTTAGTTCTTAGACTTGACAAACTTTGGACCCATCAGAAATACTCTGGAAAAATTATCAAAAGTGCATAAGCAACAAATAAATGGAAGATACCAAAGGCCACAGGGATATTAGTTGTGATCCAGATATAGAGAATGGTTTGTCAGCTTTTCTAAGTTTAAATTTGTTGGAATATTCCTGGAGAAAAGCAGGTGATTAGGAGGCATCCCTTTTCAAATTTTAATGCAGAACTTTCCTTGAGCATGGACACATGACCAAAAGTTATCCTAGACCAAAGGAGTAGGATACAAGGACTCATTGGGTAAAGGAAAATATGTAAGAAGAGCTAGGCAAAGGAAAGAGATGGTAGTCTAAGAACCTTTTCAAGTCTTGCAGTAAGTACGCATGAAGGAACAAGAAACCTAAAAGAACAAATAAAGGAAAATCTACCCAAAGTAGGGATGTAGAAATATTGACAAAAGAAAAAATTTCAAAAGGTAGGAATGTGGTTCTACAACAGCTGGTGCCAGAAGACCACATAGAAGCCTTTTTGTCCTTAAAGACCAAAAGGAGCCATTTAACAATCTAAGGAGACAATCATGCCCAAGTTTGGACCAAAAGATAACATTGGTTATAAATGGTTATAAATACCACAACATAGAACATTGGTTATAAATGGTTATAAATACCATCTCCTTAAAAATAAAAAGTAAAAGTATTTATAACTATATGAGACAGTAGCTCCTACATCAGTTGTAGATGGTGCTTAAAAGGGTTACATACAAGTTTAAAATAAAAGTATTGACTGGCCAACAACAAAAGAGAATCACTTGGCAATCAACTGCCATGAAAGAGAGAATAATAACTTATGAAGATTTGAAGGGGATACATGGAATCATGTAGACAGGCTAGGTTGGTTGAATTGTATTCCCAAAATTGAGTTATAAGACATTGTGTAAAGTGACCTGTCAATATATACATAAAACTACGGATAAAAACATACACGTATAATCTACCATCGTTGAGAAACATACCTTTCATGGAATAAGGTTGTTGAAATCCCAAGGACTTCTTTGGTGTAACTTCATTAATACGCATAGGTATCGATGATCAATAAATACCATTCATTTCAGTCATAGCTCAGTTTTTTCTCGTTCTCATCACCAAATTTGACAAACCCATAACCTAATTTAGTGCGAGCTGTATTTGCATCTATCACAACTTTAGCACCTTTAACAGATGAATATCGGCTTTGGAAAGCCTCTTGCAAGATAATATCAGTGACCTCATGACCCAAGTCCCCAACAATTATGGAATACCCAGCTCTTGGTTCTATCTGTTTGTCACCAGCTCCAAAAGTATCCCAATTCAACCTAAAAGGTTGTTGAGAAATGGGCATGGGTGTACCATGGAAATTCTGCAAAAATCTCTCTGTAGTTGCACGAGAATCAAGTTCCACAAAACCATAACCCTCTAGAGAAATAGAGTAGAAAAGAACATGAAGAGAGCAAATAATTTTTTTTTGTGATGTATACTAAATCAAAGCGGACCACTTCACCTAAAATCTCAAATTAAAGTCATTAGTATCAAGGAAAATTTAGTATCGGTGTTTATCTCATATAAGTGGGTTCAAAGAAAATTTAGTACCAGTGTTATCTCATATAAGTGGGTTCAAGGAAAATGGACATGCCAGAAAATCATTAGTACCAACTTTTTCTCCATCCTTCTTCTTTTCCGTAATACCCATTTTGAGCTCTAACTGAAATATGGCAATGTAAAAGGTTATGAACTATCAAAGAGATTTTTCAATGTCATAGTAAAATACCGTGAGCTATCCAACTGATAAGAATGACATGAAAAATAAGCTATACCTATGGAAAATATTGTAATCCCATAAATCATAGCAATGAAAAAACAATAATATAAACATGGTTATCAACAATATGAAAGGAAATGTGAAGACAAGGACCAAAGATAAGCCGTATATGGAACAAGAAATCCCTCGAAGTAAAAATGTCAAATGGAGAGCAATAATTAAATTTTTTTTTTAAGGAGATGCATTCAGAAACTGAATTGAAACCTACATGTACAGGAAGAGAGAGGAATAGCGCCAACGACAAAAGAAACCATGTAAGGAAGGAACCTTGTTCCCTTAATAAAGATCTCGTCCCTTCAAATGTAATATTTTACCTCCTGCTATGTGACTCTGATATCCCCAGTTTTTAGCTCCCAACTTTCAAGTTATGCAAAAGCTTGCCACAGTGATGCTTAAACCCTTAAATTAGGTAACAAATGTTTGGACTGAAAATATTTTTTATTCTACATATATGCAGTATAGATATTATTGATATCTTCTTGGTTTTTCCGTGTTTGTTATCTATCTTTTCTTTGTGTATTGTCCTTGTTATCTCACCCTTTCCTCATGTGTTTGTTGCAACGTTTATATGCTAATACTTTGGATCAATAGTTTAATTATTATTTTTTATTTTTATGATTGTTAATTTCTTCTCATCGACATTATGACATGTTGAATTTTTGTATCCATGGAAGTGTTCCTTTAGTGATTATGTGCTTTGGTCACTAAAAAGGGGACAAGTTATATAACCCTTGTATTAATAATTAACCTAAAGAGGTCATGAGACCTATAAGAGGTCGAGGAATCAAAATATTTACCTGAAACTCAGAGATGGGGTCGGGCCTCTACCTTTCTACTGCATATGGATCTGAGACTGGTTCTGGGTCAGCACCCTAGTTTAATTATAATTGGATCAACTGCTACGATGTTTAAAGGAACTGAGCCTAGTGAAGCTACGTTGACTGGTGCAACTAGTTCGATGGTCACAGATCATAATACTTATACTAAAGTTAGAAAAGCACCTCAGTATGGGACTTGCAAGGACTCTTACATTGAAGAACCAACAACTAGCTATGATGCTTCTAGGTATTGATATGGTACTGGTTCTAGTATATAATTCATAATTGACGTATAAGGAACCTAATTTTCCTTTGGCACACGCTTAATGGGGTTTGCTTCAATGGTGCATCAGGGATAAAGATGCTCAAGAGAAAATTTGTGCAATTTCTTTGTTGGATCTCTGAAGATCGAGGTGCATGGCACCAATATTACTAATAGAAGGTAGACAATTTACAAAATTTTGACTTTATTCTCAAAATTGCAATATTCCATGACACAATTAAAAATGACTAACATAAATGACTAATTCATATTCTTTTAGCTAGTCATTTTTTATGTCGTGACTAAATTAGTCGCTTATGTTAGTCATTTTTAACTCTGTCACTTATTATCTAGTCATATTTGTTAACTGGTGACTAAATTAGTCGTTAATTTTAGTCGCTTATAGTTGGGTCAATCAAAATTGCTCATATTTAGTAGTATATCACTTGAAAAACCTGTGGTGACTAGAATTTTTAGTCACGTAGTAGCTAATTCCTCATTTTGTACTAGTGTGTTAGATCTATTCTAGCATATATAAGCAATAATGTAAAAGCATTTGACATATTCCAATGGATACAATATTCATTCAAATACACATTATTGGACAGGAAAAGATAGTTCTTATTAATATAAATCAGAGATTACAAGATAGAGACAACCTCTGACGGCATGTCTGTGAATCGGAAAAACTGACTCCCCCACTTGGGCCTCCACCACTTCAATCCTCCATCACTTACATAGCAATCTCACTAGCAAAAGGCAAGCTTGGGAAGAACACAAAAGTGCTCCAAGGGACAAAGGGATGCAGACTCGAGCATAAGTTCCAACAACAATGGACTATAGTTTCGATGCTCTCAATTCTCTCTTATGCCTTCAATGTACAAAGGGGTTCCTTATATAGTTTTTCATATGGGTAATGAAAGGTCGAATCCGTTTGATCTCAAGGCATGTGGAAGGCCAGGAGTCTAATGAGTCGGATCCATGTCAAGGAAAGCTCCAAAAGGATTTGGATTATGCACACATCCCCATATACGCGGTTATAGGTGTCAAACCCACGTATGTATGTGACTATCGGGTTAAAAGCCACGTGTATCATTTTTCTTATGTTTTTAGGGATGATCATGGAAACATCAAAGGACAAAAATGGTCCATGGGGTCCAAGGAGTCTGCAACAGGACAGGGGAAGGCCATACAATGTGTGATTCACCTGGAGTGGTGAAAGCCGCTATAACATATGCCCCCTAATGTATGAGATCAGAGGGGTTATGCGATGGCCGAAATAAATTACAAGTCCATCCCAGAAGTGGAGTGATGAAGAATCCCAAATGGAAGACCAGCCACCCAATCAGCATAGTGCAATAACACAACTCTGGATACAACTGCAAATACATATAGCAGTCCCCGATACATAAGAGTACAATGGCCATGAATAGGCATGATACATGATATGACATATGTGGTCATCGCCACGTACAATATACATCAATCAGAATCTCCATAATGAAGATATACAAAGAAGCATGATCTCCAAAATAGCTGAAGATATATAATAGATCAAGATCTCCATAGTGGCTGGAAATGTCTGACATACACTGGAATCAAGTCACGAGAGCTGAAATCTCATGAACATTGGCACGATAAAGGGGGTAGCATATAAGAAATGCCACCAATCTGGAAAGTCTTCTACACAAACCGCTATGAGTACATGTCCTACTATGCGAATAGAGGTGTCGAGGTCGAACATAGTAGTCCATCGTCTGATTACCGGTCATTGATGTATACCGTTAACAGACGCGAGATCACCCACCGATAATGAAAATGGGAATTAAGGTACTAGAGTGCAAACTAACAAGTGTGAATAGATGTGTTGAGGTCGAACACTTGAGAGAGTCCATCGATCAGGGGACATTGATGTATTCCCATAAAACTGTCGATGGTGAGAGAACCTGCCACTGATGACTGCAAGTCTCAAGGAACTCAAAATGACTCTAGATTCCGATACCAGAATAAATGATCTGAAGTCGATGGGATGAAATCCGTTGGAAGGAGGGAATTAAGGCATCCCCCATCATCCAACACGAGGTACTCAACAAAGCTGTATAATGTGGAAGGACTCGATCATAAGGTGCACGACCCAATAACTTTACCGGGAATGGCCGACATGCAAAGTCAAGATAACTGAGGAATGGACAACTCAAGTTTCAAATTCCTTCGAACAAGAGCATAAGGGCGTATGGTGACTGAATAAAGGCAGCATAAACTTGATATACAAACTAGGACATCTCTGTAACGCAGGAGGCATCAACAGAGGTTCCATAGGGACTGGAAGCTTAACCAGTCGGGGGAGATAAACTTAGATAACGAGTACAGCTCCTAATTCAAACTATAACCCAACCAATAGATGTGATATACAGTGCTCTATTCGAAGGCGACACGACTCGACAGCTGCCAAAGATACTATCTTTCCTTGTCCGGCTTTTTGGTTTTTTGATTTTTTTGGACTTTTTCAGTTATTTGAAAATCTTGAAAAAAGAATAAACTAGCTTTATAGTTACAAACTAGGAGGAGATGAGTGTCATAGGGTCAAACAAACTAGTTCTAAGTAGTGGAACATACCTATGCTCAATGCAAGGATACATGTGTAGGATATCGACACTCAAGGGGAAAATCCCCTCCCGGTAAAAGGGAAACAAGCTGCGAAGGATATAAAAAATGGCTCTGCATGGCTAGACATGAGACAAGCTCGGGCTATATGGCTGAAACGCAATGTCAGGGAAGCCGGCATAAAGCTCAATAAGGCAGGAAAAGATCATGATAGTGCATTCACAACTTGATACAAGGGGAGTCCCGAGGGAAATAGGCCAACATAAGATCAAGAGGAGTATGAGGCTCTTGCGAAATGTCATGGCAGTAATATACAACGAACTCCCACACCCTAAAGGAGAAAACATCGGCATGGGCACCAAATGCAAATAAGGCACTAACTAGGGTACCCATATATGGTTGAGCTCTACCACTCATATCATGCCACTTCTAAAGCAGCAAGAAGGTTCCGTGACATAACAGAGTGGGTTCATACCTAAGGATATGATGATATGGTCATAAGGTCATGCAAAATGCAAACGATGGTGAACCTAACCTATATTCCAGTTTAGACATGATACCTGAGATCTATATGAAAGGGTCAATCCAATGGCTGAAATGGCACTGAAAAAGGTGTTCTACATCACACATTATGTCAGAAACGGTCCAAAATGGTTAGAAAACGTCAAAACTATAGGAAAGGGGGTAAAAAATTTCAAATATTTGAAATTTTTTCTATAAATAGTAAAAAATATAATTCATTTGAAACTTTTACCTGTTTGAGCTCAGATTTTCAACTGCAAATTCCAGGAGATCCAGTCAGTGGAATTCACAACCGTTTCTTCCAGGTATTTACTCATACTCTCAGCTTGCATTTCAATATAAATTTTGTCAATTTCCATGGTCAAATGAGGTTTTAAAGGCCATCCTTGCATGCACACTGCGGCCCATGCGTTTATCGAGTCTTTTTCCGTGTATAGGGATTACTATATGCGGAAAGGGGGCTGAAACCCGCGTACATACGCGGCTATTTTCAAAACAGTCGCGTATGAGGCCGCGCGTGAGTTTGTACAAGAATCTAATGGGCAAATTTTCAATTTTTCTTGCAGGATGGTGCTAGAATGGAGAGAGCGTGAGCACGGTGGTGTAGAGGAAGCAATCAGGGAGGACTTAATGGCTCAGCAAGCATTACGTGCATGTGGACTCTACAAGTTTTGGTGTCTTGGTGGTTTGAGTGCCAAACCAGGACTGCTACAGATGCTTGTAGACTATTGGGATCCAGACTCAGAGTCTTTCTGTATTGACGGGATGTCCCTCACCATAGAGGTGGAGGATATATACTTTATCACAGGTCTATCTAGATGAGGGGAGGTGGTGAACCTTCGTTCCTGAGGCAGGCCAGGAGGGGGCCTCACTATAGATGAGTACATAACTGTGTACTGCTACCCAGATACGGAGAAGGTGGGGAGTCAAATCCCTACCAATGCTATAGAGGTATTGGGCCTAAAGGCCATATTACTGACGCTGGGCAGGATAGCAGGCTTAGCATCACTCCATCAGGCCTCGCGGCCACTGATGTTCTACGTGGTGGAGTGTATGAGACCCACTATATATGACTGGAGTACGACACTACTGAGCAACATGAAACACCAGCTCAGTGAGTGTAAGGCTGGCAGGGTACGGAACTTCAGGTTCAGCAGCATTCTGAGCACGTTTTTCTTCGAGCGTGTTCCAGGATTGAGCCCTAGAGTGGATGTTCCTCTCCACGGGGTTCGAGACCCGGCCCAACGATGTTGGGCAGACACTATGCGGAGATTGGGGGGTGGTAGGGTGGCCAACCCTTACCCAGCTGACTTTTTTCCATGGTGGTGACGATAGATAGTTGCCATAGATGACTATCCTTATGCAGGGATAGAATTCCGGGGTGATCCGGACATGCCATTGCCACCAGGCTCGGCATATGGAGACATAGGTATCGAATCTCTACCCCTATACTTTTAAAAATTTTTGAGTTATTTAATTTTTTTGTATTTTCTTGATTATATGGAATCAAAAAGACATGTTTTTGGGTGACAATACATAGTGACATCTACCATTCATGTGCAGATGTGGGACCACGGCGACCAGAGGGATTCCCATCATAGACGGAGGGGAAGAGGAGATGAGATCACGGGTGTGGATGTGGAGTGGACGCTCCAGAGCATCCATACCAACTTTGTGCGGTTGACTCATAGAGTTCCCATGGCGCAAGTCGAGGACTTTCCTGAGGCCATGCAGCGGCAGGTGGTGGATGTACCACGTGCATGGGTGTGTTTATTCTGGCGGCTAGCTAGAGCTGTAGTGACATATCATGATCACAACCTTGCTCCTCCTCCACAGGACTAGATACCTGGGAGTGTAGATGTTTTGTACTACCGTGTACTATATGATGGCGGATTTAAAAAGCCCCAATTCTGTATTATGACACTATGTATTGCCACATTTTGATGTATATAAAAAAGTTTTATGGTGATCGATTTATTTATTTACATGTGTAAATGTGTTTATGATTAATTTAATGTGAATGAAACAAATGCCAATCTAACACGTAGTTAGCATATGAGTCAGCAACTTGATTATTATTTCTTGGAATGTGTATATATGTTATATTGTCAAATTGCCATTCTAACAGTCTCACACGCAAGAATGTTCTGAATAACGTCGGATCTCTAACATGGTACAAACCATTGAGCTGTGACACTACTAACTCTGAATCAAGATGTACCTCAAGAGAGAGAACACCATGTAAAATGGCATCCCGTAGAAGCTCAATAACGGCACTATATTCTGCAACATTGTTGGAAGATGGCCGTAGACATACACCTCCTGAAGACAGTACCTGACCCATAGGAGTATAAATCACCCAAGTAGCAGAGGCTGAGTGTTGAGTGTAACAACTTGCACCATCCGCGAATCCTATGTATGTGGAAGATTCCATTGACATCTGCCAAAAGTAACAGAAACTAACCACAAAATCGATCACGATAAAAGGGACCTAACTATGCAAAAAAGTTGTACAATAATATACAACAAACAGCCTTGGCTAAAGATCATGCATAGTATTTTTTAAGATAGAGCCCATTTCTAGGCTCCGCCAAAGCTGTCCCTTCGTAATCCACTAACTCGTAGGCACCCTTCTCTAACACACGCTTGACCACGTAAGGACCATGCCACATAGGGTTAAATTTCCCTGCCCCCAAGGGTTCTTTCGGTTGATCCCACAAGAGGACCGAGTCTCCTTCACTAAACACTCTCAGATGGACAGACTTATCGTATTGGGCCTTTACGCGACGCTTATTAACCTCTAGAGCCACCAAGGCATCTCGATGCTGCTCATCAAGTTGCTCAAGGTGAACCAAACGCTCCTCCAAAGGTGAAGTGCCTGGTAAGAGTTATACAGCTAGCTTCAATGAAGGAATCTCGCATTCAACTAGTAATATCGACTCCACTCCATGTACTAACTGATATGGAGAAAAACCAGTGGCAGTCTTAACATCGGTTCGATATGCCCACAAAGAAGGATATAACATAATATGCCAATTCGTCTTGCTTCGTGCAATGGTTCGTTGGAGAATGTACTTGAGTGATTTATTCACTGCTTCTACTTGTCCATTCGCTTGAGGGTAATAAGAAGAAGAGTGTTCTTGCTTATACCCGAGCTTGGATGCCAACTCTTCCATCATATGGTTCTGAAAGTGCGAGCCATGGTCAGTGACAAGCTCTTTCGGAATCCCAAACTGAGTAATAATTTGGTTGAATACAAAGTGAGCGGCTGTCTCATCATCAGATTTTACTGTAGGCATAGCCTCAGCCCATTTCGTGAAGTAGTCAACAACCACTATAATATGATGGTGCCCCCCAGCCGAAGCTGGGTTGCAATCCATAAAATCGAGCCCCCACTTGGTGAAGGGACCGGCAGTGATAATGGGATGTAACGGGGCAGGTTTCAAGAGCATATTACGTGTGAACACTTGGAAAGGGTGGCACCTCTTGAACACATCAACACAATATTTAAAGATCGACGGCCAGAAATAACCCGCTCTCAAAATCTTTTGAGCTGTAGAAATCCCAGATAAATGACCACCACACGCCCCTCCATGGCAATCATTCAGCACAACCTCAGCCTCATCATGAGTTAAACAACATCGTAAAATGGAATCTACCCCAGGGCGGTACAAAGTATTGTCCACTATAAGGTAGTTCTTGGATACGTGATGTAATCGTTGTCGTTCATCTCGCGAGAGGTGAGTAGGGGTCCTCTGTGTTTGCAAATATACTATGATATCCCCATACCATGGGTCTAACATTGAGATAAGGAAGATGTGCTCATCCACAAATGTATCTTCACAACTCGACTCCTCGGTCTCGCTCAGAAAATCCGATATAAGCTCCGCAAATATTAAGGATTTCTTCGATTTTGCCGAAACAAACTCGAGATCAAATTCTTGCAAAATGATAATCCATTTATTATACTTTCCCCCAATCATCCTTCATGTGAGGACGAACTGAAATGGATTGACATGGGCAACGACCAAGGTCTGGTGAAGGAGAATGTAATGTCTCAAACGCTGAACCGCATGTACGGTAGCTAAAGCAAGCTTCTCGAAATGAGAATACCAAATCTCTGCATCAGTAAGGTTTCGGCTCAATTAATATATGACATGCTCCTGGAGCTCCTCATCCTCTTGAAGCAATACCATACTGATCGTCTCTAAAGACGTGGCCACATATAATAAGAAATCACGGCTATAATCCAGAGGACTAATCACTGGGGCTGATGCTAGGGCTTGCTTAAGTGCATCGAAGGACTCCTGGGCTCGCTCATCCCATTCAAGGGGAGTATCCTTCTTCAGGAGACACATCAAACCTCTAGTCAAATTGGCAAAGTTGAAAACAAATCTTCGTAGGAAGTTTTCCATGCCTTGCAAACACTGAAGATGACGAATATTTTTCAGCGGAGACAACTGAAGTATTGCCTCAACCTTTAAAGGGTCGACCCTTATACCCTCTTTCGAAACGATGAATCCTAGTAAATGACCTGACTTTACGCAAAAGATGCACTTATGAGGATTTAATCGAACTGAATAATTATGGCATCTTTCGAATACCAATCTCAAGTGATAGGGATGACGCATTCTCATACGAGAATAAGCAGCGAGGTCATCCAAAAATAATTCAATAATAGACTTAAGATCGTGGAAAATCAAGGTCATCACCCGCTGAAATGTAGCTCCGGCGTTTTTAAGGCCGAAAGGCATTTTTCGATATGCAAATGTTCCCCAAGGACAAATAAATGCAGTCTTGTGTTGGTCCTCAGGTTTAATCTGGATCTAATTATACCCAAAAAAGCCGTCCATAAAGGAGAACACCTCGCTACCCGCACACTCATCCAAAATTTGATCAATAAATGGTGTGGGGAAGTTATCCTTAGGACAGGAACAATTTAAATCGCGAAAATCAGTGCATATACAGATCGCTCCCTGCTTCTTATCCACTAGAACAGGGTTTGAAACCCACTCCGTCAAGGGAACGGGATAGATGAAACCGTCTTTCAACAACTTCTCTATCTCTGCCTTAATGGTGGCTGCTTTCCTAGGATTCATGGTGCGTAAACACTGTCGAACAGGCTTAGCGTTGGGGTAAGTCTTAATCTCATGTTCGACAATCCAAGGGTCAATACCTGGAATCTCGTCATAAGACCAAGCAAAAATATCACGAAATTCCTTAAATAGCTCAGTGTATTCAAGAATTTCAGCTTGGGAACATTCCGCCCCAATATAGACATTCTCAATTGTGCCAGGATCGTGAGAAATGTTGATAGGAATAGTTGACGATATATTCGCCATGTTTCCATCATCCATCGGACCAGGAGAGCTTAACGGAACCATGGGCCTACCAAATTTCTGCTTAAGAATCTCCCTATAATCCTCATGCTCCAAATGGTCAAGTGGTGGAAGGAAGTACGATCTATGATGGAGTTCCTCCCATGGTGGCTCAACTCCTGACATAGCCTCGATGATCGCTTCATCTGAAGGCAAAACCGTATCAAGGTAGTCATGGGCATGAGAAGACTGTACTGCCCATGCCGGCAGCACATAGGGGTCTTCCTCCTCCGTCCGCAAAGAGGAAGAACAAGGCTCTGCAGTAGACTTGAGATTAGCTTGATAAGAAATCATAACTGCAGGTAAGGGCACGGTTGTCTCG
The DNA here is from genome assembly GCA_001517045.1 of Pseudotsuga menziesii. NCBI lineage: Eukaryota > Viridiplantae > Streptophyta > Pinopsida > Pinales > Pinaceae > Pseudotsuga > Pseudotsuga menziesii. The sequence continues at coordinate 541,293 of LPNX010589216.1, read as the reverse complement.
ACAGGCTCGCTCGAAGTACTCGGCGTAGGAAGAATCCAAGGATCTTCCATATGGGTCATGTGAAAAGACACCGAGGTCATAGAAGTCGAAGCCTTATCGGAACAAGATCCTATCATGAGGATCGGTGCAGGACAACTAAAGCTTCCCATGAGGGATGGATACATGCCTACGCCCACACTCCCAGTTACCGGCTGAGAGTGGTCAACGATCGGGATTGAAGCTCCCGAAGATGCAGTAACCGGTGGATTCTTGAATGCCATTTGATCAATTGTCACAATATTCCCGTTATGTGGAAAGCATACAACACGAAACATGGAAGAAGCAACGGCTTGCATACTATACATCCAGTTCCTACGCAGCAGGAGATTATAGTCAAGGGGTGCATCAACCACCTCGACCTCTATCGTAACGGTCTTCCCTCCCAAACGGACTTTAAGGGAAGGAAGGATTTCGTGCGGCCTAAAAGATCTCCCATCAAACGCAATTAACATAGTCGCTGATTTGGACAGCTCAGGAGAACCCAGACCCTTCCAACAGGACAAAGACATCACAGAAGCCGCAGCACCCTCGTCAATCATCGTACGCTTGATGACCATATTAAGGCATTCTACGTGCACCAAAAGAGACACATAGTAGGGTAAGCGAGGCTGCAGTCATGCGGTTTCAAATTTGATCACTGAGGAAGAATCATCTCCATTCACACCAAGGGCAGAAAGCAACGCCTTCCTTTGCGAAGGACAACTCTGAAGTACCTCCAATGTTGACATCGCACAAGGAGTATGGCCCAAATCCTCGACGACTGAATAATTCTGGGCGGCTCGGGCATTTGGATTATGCCCCGAACGCTTAAGAACTCCCTTAGGAATGCAAGGTGCAACCTCAGGTTTATCCGTAGGTTTCTCAATGCGCAAAGGAGACCCTGGTGGATCAGGCTCTTTGCCTAGGCTGGGCTGTGATGAACTATAATCTTTCGCACGAGTCATAATTTTCACAGCGCGAACCATGTTAATGCACCCACGAGCACTAGCCTCTGGTGGATCATTCTCACTAGACTGGTCATGGGACTTTGAGTTCATATTATGGTTCTACGGTAAAGGGTTCGTTAGCACAGCTGGGCCTTGTGCTAAGAATCTCGAAGCTTCATCCATCCGAGGGCACAAGTAAGTGAGGTGATCTTCCTTACATAACTTACAAGGAAACTTAACCTTACGCTTAGCTTGCTTGTCCCCCCTAGCATTTCTACCGTTCTTGTCATTATTGTTGGCATTCTCATTCTTATTCCCACCCTTTTGATTATTATTCTCACCCTTTTTTCTATTCCGTCCGAGCTGCTGGTTACCCTTCTGGTCCGACGATTGCACAAAAAGTACACTCACTGTTTGGGCGGGCTGAGATGAAGCCGTAGCTTGTCCCGAAGTAAATTGGTTGATTGAAAACTGAGCAACTTGTTTTGCAACCGAATCCGCAGGTTTCGCACTTGCACAACCCACAATTCCATCGGCATGTGGTCCAGGTTTGACCTTGGGATCGAAACTAGAAGGAGGCGCGTTAGGAATAATCTCATACAACAAACCAGACTGAGCATAGATCAAGTCTAGTTCCTGTGCCCTAAAGATCGCTTGTTCCTCATTCTGCACTCCGGATGTGGAAACATCCTTCGCTACATATGGAAATAACGATTTGAGGAACCACTCGAGAAGGAACTCCAGCGGTATAAAGGCTTTAATTAATCTCTTCCGTCTACGCCACTCTTGAATATGATCAGAAATATGGGTGGCTTTATCTTGCTGAAATGTCTACAAGAGTTCAGTACCAACATCATAGTGCACTGGTAGCTGGAAGTGATTAAGAAAATTCATCGCAAGGTCATCGAACAAGGTGAAAGCTCCCCTAGGTAACTCTATGTACCATTTCACAGCAGGCCCTGTGAGGGTGCGTTGAAATAGGCTCAAGCAGACTGAGTCCTGATGTAACGAATTCGAAGAGCACCATAGGTGAAACGTAGTAACGTGTTCGCTCAGATCCTCTCCCAGTTTTCCTTCGAACTTAGGTATGTCCGAAGGAAGCTTGGTAGGGACAACCGGCCATGCCGGGTCGTGAGCCACAGGATCGTTCGTAACTCTCGATAAGTCAGGAAGATTAAGTGTCACGAGGAAAGGGAGCCTAGGATGATGAGGTTGATGGACCGCTCCCTAGTTCACATAGGTTTGGTTGCCACCATGGCCTTGGCCATAGTGTCCTCCTCCCGTTTGACCCGTATAGGGTGGCGTGGAAGCACCATAATAAGGTGGGCCTTGACTAGTAGGAGCTACAAAGCCATAATTAGGAGAGTAGGAAGGTTGTTGATACCTGCCACTGTAAGGTGAAGGACCTTGTCCGTACTGCACCCCATAATAAGGTCCATAGGTCATCGCTTGTGATGCCCCATGAGACACTCTATAGATAGGAAAATTCGTTCCGGAAGTAGGAATATACATACCGGACGTAGGGATATATGCTGCGGAAGTAGTAATCTGACCTCTAGAAGCATGAACATAACCTCCCGAATCTATGGGTGGTATGTATACTTGAGACACAATAGGTCTAGTAACTGCAATACGGACCTGACTTGTAGCCATGTGCCGACTCGAAGGACCATGTGAATAAGGTGGAGGATGGACATTTGAAGAACTAGGAGCTGAGGATGAAGGAACTTGAGAAATAATATACGTGTTACCGCCTATCGTCACTCGTCTCAAATCTGGTATCCTAATGGGATTGCTAACCCTAGACCTAGGAGGAACATAAGCTGTGGCTTCCACCGCTGGGATGGAAGGTGCAATGTGACTAGTACTCCCAAACCTCTCCGCATGGTAAGGAATGGGATTTCCCCCAGGCATAGTGCTAGGCTCAAAGTCGGATTCGACATGAAATGTCAAATCATGGATAGGAAAACCAGCCATACCATAAATACCATAGCTAGTAGTGGCGGGTTCAAAGTGAGTCTCGACATCCTCCGGCATGCCATACCAATAACACGTCAATGGGGAATCAGGTCTAGAATGAATAGGTATATCATGCATGGCTCCTATCTCAGAAATCACAGGACCTAATTCAGCTAAGTCAGGTGAAGGATCGTAAGTAGGAGTAAATTCCCCATCGTCAACATGAATGGGAGGAGGTGGTTCATGAATATTTTTTGAAGAATCCCCCATGGTGTGTGAATCAATGTGTGACATAGTTTTCCTAGACGGTCTAGGTCTCTCTCCCAAAGGAGGAGGATAAGTAGAAGGCGGAAGTCCTGCTAAGTGACGAGAACGGCGCGAAACCGCACCCAATTCCGCAATGACTCAAAAAATAGCAAAGACTCTCTATTTACGCAAACCCTAGGCCAACTAGTGTGCACAGAGAAATCACTAATAAAAACTAAATCCAAATGCAAGCAAAAAAGGGCTGGATAAGTGAGCTCCTGAATGAAGTAGGCATGTCTCTCCTAGGAGAGGCTTGAGACTCCCATACACAACAAGCGGAGGTACGTAACCAATTATTGTGGCCCTCAGCTTCAACGCGTATAGCGACTGTGTTGTCCGTCCCCAACCTGGCTGGGACACCTGTAGAATAACCTCTACAAGTACCCCCTCGATATCCTAGGTAAGGCCACTAAGGTCACCTCAATATAATCAATGCTCAGGCGGATAGTCGCAGGAGGGATTGACCGTATGGGTAGGGTAGCAAAGCCCGAAACTCTCGAAAGAGCCCCCAGATATGAATACAATCCTGGAAATATCTCCAGTGCTACTCAGTTATGACTAGGGGTCATCCCAATCAGTAACCGCTCACACTACCTCGTGCTTAACTCCCTTTTGAGAGGAGGATCCTGAGAACAATGGTTATACTAAGGATTTCACACACTCACCTGGACAGACACCTAGATGTTGTTGTTTAGTGATCTTAGAGAATTAACTTACAATGAACTATTCCAAGATCCTAAAACCTAAGCTTGTTGGTGCACCTTAGAAAAGAAAAGAATGTAATTCATTTTAATTTAGTGTTGGATTTATTACGCAAAAAGGGATATGACCGTGCAACTAGTGGTGTTATGACGCAACAAGAAGTAAAATGCACACCTAACAATCAATGCAAATGCATTGTGTCCATGAAAACAGGGTATGCTTACTACGTGAAATGCACAATTCTTCTTCAAATGATAAATGCAAATTTTCCTATATGAAGTCCTAACTAGTACTCCAAAGCAAATCTAGAACTAGTGTAAGTACAATGCAATGCATGATGATAAGCAAATGTTTTTGGATTTTTTGAAAATATAAGAGACGCAAAAAGCAAAAGAATGACTCTACGACCCTCAGACTCTGTAAGCACACATAAACAACATCCAAGCAAAGCACTCAGGTAAAAGAACTCTAATGCACTAATCTCAAACAAAAATCAAAGATGCCATGACAAGAACTTTCCTAAAAAAAAATTTAGGCTAAAAAGAACGTTTTGGTCAGAAATAGGGGTCAAAAACGACTCAGGCAATCCTAAAGGAGACTCAACAAATATCAGAATTCACCCAGAAACCAAATATATTCCACAAAAAGGAAAAACCAAAGGTATACGCAACTGGTCGCAGTAAACCCGCGTGTATACGCAGAAATCCCAGAAGAATCCGCGTGTATACGCGATTGTAATTCAAAAACCCATGTACAGGAAGAAAAAGGTGCATAAACTCAAGGCAAATATATAGGCTGAGACAAACTTCACACCAATCAGACTCTACCAAGCATACATGCCCCCAGACCCGACACAGAAACCAGAGAGAAAGAGCAATTCAAGTACATTGAATGCCGAAAAATCAATCCCCAAAGGACAACTACTAGGAACTCCCCAGCGGAGTCGCCAATTCTGTTATGGAGAGAAATTCCTATGGCTTGGGGTACCACAACAGACAGCTTGACTCCAGAAATCAATCTCTTCCAATATGCAATAGAAATAAAATGTCTAACACTAAAGGATCAAACCTCGTACCTTATTCCGGACGGTTGGAGTAGATCCCCGTTGAGCTTTCCAACTCTAGCTTGAATTGATAGATTACTTCTCAACAACAAGCAAACAATACAAGCATTCTATATATCATGGTGTTAGATCTATTCTATCATATATAAGCTATTAGAATATAATCCGTTAGGGATTATAATATTGTAAATAAATAAATAGGAATAGTTGGAAGCCGAAAAGGCTGGACGGAAGGTGAAATAAACCGTCACATGAATGTATAAATGAATGCTTAGCCATGAATAGATTAACGAATTGGGAGTTATTACCAACAACTGGTATCAGAGCAGGTTGTCTGCCATAACTCCTGCTGCATTTTCTGCGCCCTCCTGGCTGCCAGACTGCCTGCCAGTCTGCCCCTGCGTGCATTCATTATGTGCGTTTATGTTAAGGTGATTCTCTGCTGCAAACCCTAATTCTTCCACGCTGTAAGTTTCTGTTACGGTGGTTTATGCTGCAGCGTGTTGATTTGGAGAATGCGTAAGTCCTGGTGCGTGGTGTTGAGAGTAAATTTTATGCTGCGTGACTACTCCGTTGAAGACTGCTGGGGAGGCGTGATACATCTGCTGCGTGGAGACCGTGATACATCTGCTGCGTGGAGGCGTGATACATCTGCTGCATGGAGACTGTGATACACTGCGTGGAGGCGTGATACATCTGCTGCGTGGAGACTGTGATACATTTGCTGCGTGTCTGATACAATTTATTGCTGACTGCTGGTATCATTTATATGCTGCAACGATACATTTGCTGCGTGATACATCTGCTGCGTGGATACTGTGATACATTTGCTGCGTGTCTGATACATTTGCTGCGTGATACATTTGCTGCGTGGAGACTGTGATACATTTGCTGGGTGTCTGATACAATTTATTGCTGGTAAATTTACTGCTGGTTCCTTTGTAAATCGGCGTATTGCTGGTATCGTGATATATCAGAGCTGGAAATACAATTTCCTATTGATATAATTTACTGCTGCGTGTTGCTAGTATCCATTTATAT
>LPNX010589216.1:460383-531293 GCA_001517045.1 Pseudotsuga menziesii | reverse complement strand
GAAAAGGCTGGACGGAAGGTGAAATAAACCGTCACATGAATGTATAAATGAATGCTTAGCCATGAATAGATTAACGAATTGGGAGTTATTACCAACATAAGCAATAATGTAAAAGCATTTGACATATTCCAATGGATACAATATTCATTCAAATACACATTATTGGACAAGAAAAGATAGTTCTTATTAATATAAATCAGAGATTACAAGATAGAGACAACCTCTGGAGTGGTGAAATCCGCTATAACAAATATGATATGATAGATATTTAAAGTTAACACATATTGACCGTGCAATAATATAAAATATAAATAGATAATTCATAGAGAAAAGAGATTTTGAATTTATCATGATATGAATAAGTGTACTTAAATTGTTGAGCTTCAGCTAAATCCACAATGCATGCCTCGGTTAATCAAAGAAATCAATTGGTCACTACAAGTAAATCCATTAACATGATTTTTGTTAATAATAGTTAACTAAGTGTTAATAAAGAATAACTAGTTAACTAAAGTGTTAATAAAGAATAACTAGTTAACTAAAGTGCTTTGCATTGATTACACTTTAGTTCAACTAAAATTCGACACTTAATTTAATCAAAAGACGACACTTCCATTAATAAAGTGTTTGCATGAAAACACTTGAGTTATTACATTACAACACTGAAGTTAACATCCTAGCTATGTGGTCACGCAATTAGTTAGAAGGTTAGTTCAATCTAGAGTCAATTAAGCATTCGTTAATGTCAAATATGAAAGGTATTGCACATATATTATGGACTATTGAATATACTAGTGCAAAGGTTAATTATCCAAGAAGGAAATTCACTTTTTTTTGTTGATGTAATTGTAACTTTGAAATGTATTCACTTGTATATCTTATGTATTGTACCACGATTTTTATTCCGGGAAGTGGTTGAGTCATGTCATGCCCCGATGTTCCTATTGGGAGATTCTATAATGTAAACAAGTAATGTAATGTCATTGTGGGTAACCCTCCTATTGGTAAAGGGTTAAAGTCCCCATAGTTGCGGGGCCCTAGGGTTATTAGACTCTCCTAGAGAAGTCGGCCCTAGTGAGTTATTGTCAAGTCAGAAATTAGTATAAATAGAGAGTGAGCCTCTCTATTTATCATACATTCACTCACACTTAGTTGTAGTGCATAACTGAGAGAGAAGAAGTTGACGGGACAAGAGAGAGAGAGACTAATGTTGTTGGGAGATCATCTTAGTGTTTTGGGGCTTTACTTTTGGTGTTGATTCTATCTTTGAGGAAGTTGCGGGGTTTTCTCCTTTATGGTTTCCCTGAGGAAAAACTTTGTGTTAATTGTGTCTTATGTTTGATTGTTGTGCTTGTTATTCTCTCAGTTAAATATCCTAAGATAATTCTAGCTTAAATGATAAAAGTCTAACATGGTATCAAAGCTAACTTGAGAAGAAGACACTGTGCAACTGCAGAAACTAGGGCTTCCTACTTTTTGGATCTCTCTCCATATATTTTTAGAAAAATAAGGTTGGGCTGACTCTCCTCTCTAGGGCGCATCTTTATGTCAAAGCAGAATATGATTCTGATCATTTTCAGTTTTTGACCCGACACTACCGCAAGAAATTAGGGCTTTCCACAGAAGTGGAATTTTTGAGTGAGCCCAGGCATGGATTGATCTCCTCCTCAAAATCGAAGTTTAGAGATCAAGATCAAATATTTTGGTTGGACAGAACTATGGGAAAGTCAAACCCTAATCTGCTCCTGAACCAGCTCTGCAAAAATTCAGCTCCAGATCCAGATATGACATCTTAACCTGGTAAGATCTAAATATTTTGTATTTCCATTTGAGGTTCTCAGTTAAGATGTATCATCATACCAAGCTTGATGAAAATCTTGAGGGATATGATAACTTCTGAGCCTGGAAGTATAGGATCTCCCTGGTCCTGGAAGAAAATGAGTTGGACTCCTACATCAATGAGGAGGTTCCAGTTCCAGAGGGAGATGAGGCTAAAGCCTTACACAAGAAGAAATTGGTCATGGCTAAGAGGATTATTGCTGATTCAATCAAGGATCACCTCATACTACAAGTGTCCTCTCTAAAGACACCCAAAGCTATGTTTGATGCCTTGACCAAACTGTTAGAAGGAAAGAACATAAACCGGGAGATGACCTTGAGGAACCACTTGAAGAATATGAATATCCAGATTCCAGAGACCATACATTCATACTTCACAAGGGTCTCCTAGATCAAAGAAAAACTTGAAGTAGTGGATGAAGAAGTGGAGAATGCAGAGATTGTAATGACCACCTTGAATGGTCTCCCTAGGACATGGGACTCTTTCATTCAAGGGATATGTGCCAGAAAGAAGCTAGTCAAGTTTAGTAGACTATGGGAAGAATGCTCGGATAGCAGCTCGAGAAGAAAAGATGGGAAGCGAATATCAAGCTCTTACAGTGCAATCCAAGAAGAGAAAAACAAATCATCACCAAGGTAAGCACTTTCATCCTAAAGGACCTAACAAGAATCTACCTAAATTTAGATGCTATACATGTGATGAAAGAGGACACTATGCTAGAGATTGTCCTAAGAACAAAAATAGCTCCATCAATAAGAAAGGGAACAATAGAGGACATCGTGCTCATGCTGGAGAAGATGATGAACCTTCCACAAAGAGAATTAGGCAAGAAAGTGATGATTCTTCAAGTGATGAAGAATATGTCTTGATTTTTGCTCTCACAGGAAACATCACACATGGAAGAAATGATTGGCTTATAGATAGTGGGGCTTCCAAACATATGACATGATTCAAAGAATCCTTTGTGAAACTATCAGAACATGAATCACCCCACAAGGTGAAACTTAGAGACGACTACTAGTATCCAATAAAAGGTAGTGGGGAATCCTCCTATAAGCTAGAATCTGGAAAGTCTATGACGATGAAGGATGTATTGTTTGTACCAGGAATAAAGAAGAACCTCCTCTCCATAACTAAATTAGATGCAAAAGGCATGAGGGTTTCATTTGTAGATGGCCAAGTTCTCATCTGGCCAAAGGAAAAGACTATTGATGATGCAGTAGTAGCTGGGGAACAAGAGGAAGGTCTATACAAATTGAAGCGCCATCTAGAACAAGCCTTGGTCCATGACACAGTAGAGCCAAATGAACTTTGGCATAGAAGGCTTGCACATGTGCACTACAGAGCACTACCTCTTGCAAGCAAAGCTGTTGAAGAACTTCCAGAAATTTAGTCAAAACATGATGGTGTCTGCAAAGGATGTGTGAAAGGAAAGAACACAAAGAAGACATTTCCAAGTAGCAAGAGAAAGGAAAAAGGAATCTTGGAAATCATTCACTTCGATGTATGCGGTCCAATGTCATCAAGTTCATTAAGCGGGTATGTCTACTATGCTTCTTTTATTGATGATTTTTCTAGAAAGACATGGATATACTTTATGAAGAACAAAGATAAAGTATTCAACAAGTTCAAGGAATTCAAAGCCTTGATCGAGAACCACATTGAAAATAATATCAAGATCTTTCGATCATATAATGGCAGAGAATTCACATCAAATGAATTCAAATCATTATGCAAAGATTCAGGGATTAAGAGGGAGTTAACTACTCCATATAATCCACAACAGAATGGGGTTGTAGAAAGGAAGAATAGAACGATCATGGAAGCTGCAAGGGCCATGCTTCATGATCAAGATCTTCCCATGCATATATGGGTAGAAGTTGCTAGAACAACGGTTTATGTATAGAACCATACTCCACACAGAGTGCTCGAGAACAAGACACTTGAAGAAGTATTTTCCGAAAAGAAACCAGAAGTTATCCATCTCAGAATATTCGGTTGTCTAGTGTACGTACACATTCCGAAAGAAAAGAGGACAAAGTTAGATCCTTTAGGAAAGAAGGGTATATTTGTGATACTATGAAAGCTTGAAGGATTACAGAATATACTTCCCAGGATTCAAGAAGATCGACATCAGCAGAGATGTAACATTTGATGAAGACTCAGCTTACAACAAATCCAGAAAGAGACCTGCTGAAGAACCTGAAGAAACAGAAGTACCCAGAATTCATGACACAACCATGAACGAAGAAATTCAAGAAGAAGATCAAGAATTAGAAGAATCTCAAGAACTTGTAGACCCAACTTAGGAGAAGAATCCTCACAAGAGGAAACCTGCTTGGGTACGAGAAGCTATCCAAGGTGCAGAAAGATATGGGGTTCCAGAAGAAAATCACAAAGAAAGAAAAAGAACCAGGTCCTACTCCGGGTATGTAGCCTTATTATGTGACTTTATCGAAAAAGAACCTTCCAACTATGAAGAAGCGACAGCAAGGAAAGAATTGAAGGATTCTATGATCGAAAAGTATCAATCGATCATGATGAATGATGTTTGGGATGTTGTCCCTAGACCAAAGGGGAAGCCTATTGTAACTTCCAAATGGTTCTACAAGATCAAGAATGTTGCAGAAGGCAGCATAGAAAAATATAAAGAAAGATTTGTGGCTCGTGGATTCTCCCAGAAAGAATAAATAGATTATGAAGAAAATTTTGCACCTGTAGCTAGGTACACTTGCATCAGATCAGTACTTGCTCTAGCTACAGTGATGAAATGAAAGATACACCAGATGGATGTCAAGACTGCTTTCTTGAATGGTGTAGTGGAAGAGGAAGTGTATGTGGAGCAACCACTCGGTTTTGAGACACATGACATGGAGTCTCATGTGTGTAAATTGAAGAAAGACTTGTACGGTTTAAAATAGGCACCCAGGAAATGGTACGATAGAATTGATAGCTTTCTATACAGTTTGGGATTTACCAAGAGTAAAGCAGATTCCAACCTTTACTACAAGGTTGAAGATGGTAACCTAGTGATACTCCTACTATATGTAGATGATCTGTTTGTGACAGGTATAGATGGGTTAATTATTGATACGAAGAGGAAGCTTGTTGTCGAGTTCAAAATGAAGGACTTGGATATGATGCACTATTTTCTAGGCATGGAGGTGTGGTAGAATACGGATGGAATCTTCCTTGGACAAGGGAAGTATGCAGTAGAGATCTTGAATAGGTTTAGGATGATGGACTGCAAGGCCATGACCACACCTATGGCATCTAACCTAAAGCTATTGAGTGATTCTTCATCAGAAGCAGTTGATGCCATGATGTATCATCAGATGATTGGGTGCTTGATGTATCTGATGAATACAAGACCAGATATTTGCTTTGATTTTAACACCTTGAGCCAATTCCTGACAGATCAGAGACATGTTCACTTGATTGCTGCAAAGCATATTCTAAGGTACCTAAAGGGTACAGTCGATTATGGGCTCAAGTATAAGGATGATCAGAAGATTAACCTAGAAGGTTATGTTGATTCAGATTGGGTAGGTAGTTCCATCGATAGAAAGAGCACCTCAGGGTGTTGCTTTAGTATGGGATCAGGTGCGATCTCTTGGTTTAGTAGGAAACAATATTGTGTGACACTAAGTACAGCTGAAGCAGAGTATGTTGCAGCTTGTTCGGCTAGCTGTGAGGCAGTATGGATTAGGAAGCTATTGTCTGATTTATTTGATCTCTAGTTGGATTCTACTTATATATATTGCGACAACCAGAGTTGTGTGAAGTTGTTGGAGAACCTGGTGTTCCATGACAATTCGAAGCATATCGAGATCAAATATCACTATATCAGGGATATGGTGTAGAGAGGAGCAGTGAAGCTCCAGTATGTTGCTATGGACGAGAAGATAGTTGATGTGTTGACTAAACCATTGACTAGAGTGAAGTTTGAATACTTCAGGGAGAAGCTTGGTGTTCTCTAGATTGAGGTTCCCTCCAAGGGGAAGTGATGAGTTTGTGAGCCATTCTAACATGGTGAGAGGATTGGTTCCTTCCATGGTCAGATGTAAGGGCGAGCCATTCTGTCATAGTGAGAGGATTGGTTCCTTCCATGGTCAGATGTGAGTGTTGAGCCATTCTAATATGACTGTGGGATTGGCTCCCACATGATTAGATCTAAGTGCTATAGGCCATTCTCTAAGAGAATGGAGGCACATGGTCAGTTGAGAGCCTTTCTTAAATGGTTGATAGGATGTGTTCCTCCCATGGTAAGATGTAAGTGTTGAGCCTTTCTTTCCTCCCATGGTAAGATATAAGTGTTGTTCCTTTCTTACATGGTTGATAGGATGTGTTCCTCCCATGGTAAGATGTAAGTGCTGAGCCTATCTTACATGGTTGATAGGATGTGTTCCTCCCATGGTAAGATATAAGTGTTGTGCCTTTCTTACATGGTTGATAGGATGTGTTCGTCCCATGGTAAGATATAAGTGTTGTGCCTTTTTTACATGGTTGATAGGATGTGCTCCTCCCATGGTAATATATCAGTGCTGAAGAAGAATAAGAACTACTTGGAGGCTAGGCCTACAACCAGCATGAAAAAGGGATGGCTCTATAGAACTTCCTATGATGAGAAGAATCAAGAGATAGCACCTGTGATGATGACCAATGATGATCCAGTAGTGATGATCCAGATCGAGTGATGATCCAGATCCAATGATGATGATCCAGATCGAGTGATGATCCAGATCGAGTGATGATGATCCAGATATAGTGATGATACAGATCTAGATGAAGATGACTTGAATATGAAGACGACAAGAACTTGATGATGACCTAGATAATACAGAGAAGAATACTTGTGTTGATAAATTGTGTCGAGAGAATACCTTCCTAGTCAAGAGGGAGTATTGATGTAATTGTAACTTTGGAATGTATTCACTTGTATATCTTATATATTGTACCCCGATGTTTATTCCGGGAAGTGGTTGAGTTATGTCATGCCCCGATGTTCCTATCGGGAGATTATATAATGTAAACAAGTCATGTAAAGTTATTATGGATAACCCTCCTATTGATCAAGGGTTAAAGTCCCCACAGTTGTGGGTCCCTAGGGTTATTAAAATATCCTAGAGAAGCTGTCCCTAGTGAGTTATTGTCAAGTCGAGAATTAGTATAAATAGAGATTGAGCCTCTTTATTTATCATACATTCACTCACACTCATTTGTAGCACATAACTAAGAGAGAATAAGTTGTTGGGACAAGAGAGAGAGAGACTACTGCTGTCGGGAGATCATCTTACTGTTTTGGGGTTTTACTTTTGGTGTTGATTCTATCTCTGAGGAAGTTGTGGGGTTTTCCCCTTAATGGTTTCCCCGAGGAAAAAATTTGTGTTCATTGTCTCTTATATTTGATTGCTGTGTTTTTTATTCTCTCAGTTAAAGATCCTAAGATAATGTTAGCTTAAATGATAAAAATCTAACATTTTTCATGTGATGCACCATTACCCATGGACTATTGAATAAACTAGTACAAAGGCTAATTATCCAAGAAGTAAATTCACTTTTTTTCATGTAATGCACCATTACCCATGAAACCATTCTCTACAACTTGCATGGAAGTGATTTTTGCTTGTTATTAATATTTTGGGAACATGGAAAGTTCATACAATTGATCTCTATTCTCTATTTCTCAGTATTCTCTCTTATCTAACACCCAGGGTGCCAAAAAAAATATGCTATTGTATAAAAGGCATTCTCTACTATCTATCATAATTATACTATGAATATTTGATGGGGGTTTTCATCCTCATTGTTTTGAGGTTTTTTCCTGGGGTGCATCTTGTGTTATCTTTGAATGTCTCATGTGATGGAATGGTTCATTGATTCAAGCATTCAGTATTTCCACACATATAGTTTTAAAGTTCAAAGCTCATAATATTTGCTCAAAATATTAAAATGGTATCAGAGCTCAGGACATGAAGGAGCTAATACTTTTCCAGCAGACTTGAAGCTTATGTAGATCCTGAGGATTTGAGCAATATTATTGAGATCCATGGCATCGATCTTTGTTCATCCAGAAGACCATCTTGAGGGCACTTAGAATTTCAACACTTGGAAAGCCAGGGTGTTGAACATCTTAGAGGAACATGAATTGGATGGATATGTATACACTATGGTGGAGGATCCTACATCTAATGCAAGGAAGATCAACTTAAATAACAACCAAGCTAAATCCAAACAAATCATCTATGATTCAGTAAAGGATATGTTGATGTCTGTGACATTCCATTGAAGACTGCAAAGGAATGGTTTGATACATTGACAAAACTATATGAGAAGAAGCCTCTGGGTCAAATGAAGGCATTGAAGAATAAGTTTCAAAACATAAATGTGGAAAAGGATGATATTGTGGCATCGATATTCATCAATATATCTTAGGAAAGAGATCAACTTGCTAGTATTAGAGTAGTGGTGGATGAAGATGATCTTCTCAAAACCACTCTTGATGGTCTCCCATCCTCATGGGAGACATTATTGGCTGCCATAAATGGATAATAGGTGCAAAATAACTTCAAAAGGTTGTGGAATGACTTCCTCCAAGAGGAGGGGCAAATCTAGAGCAAGTCAGTGTGCATCAAAGAAGAAAACCTTGCCCTCATGGCAAGGATGAAGAAAGGAAAGAAGAAATTATCTCAAAAAAAGTTTTCCCATTCAAAGAAGAAGGTGTACAACAAACACTTTAACAAGTTGAATAATAGATGCTACAACTGACATAAGGGTCATTATGAAAGGGAGTGAAAATAAAATAAGAAAGGAAAAGGAAGGTTTCATGCTTCTATCACAATCAAAGATTAAACTACTCAGAAAAATGCAGCCAAGGAAAAAGAGACAAGGAGGGAATATTTCCTTGTCTCGGCATTCTCAGGATCCATCGTCATAAGTGAAGAAACATGGTTTGTTGACAATGGTGCATCCAAACATATGACTGGTTATAAGAGCGCCATCACCAATATTAAGGAGAACAAGTTTGTATGAAAGGTAGAGTTGGGAGATAACACAACCTATTCAATCCAAGGAGTTGGATCCACCTCCTTCTAGATGATTTGAAGAGATATTTTGCATGTTGAGGAAATTTTTCATGTTCTAGGATTGAATAATAATATCCTATCAGTTTTGATCCTTGAAGATATGGGCTTTTGATTTATCTTCATGGATAATCAAGCTTTATTATGGCCAAAGAACAAAGACTTGAAATATGTTGCAGTGATTGGAGTTAGAGAGGGAGGTATCTACAAGGTACTTGAGAAGTACATTCAAGCTATGGTTCACCACACTATCAGTACATGCGAGGTATGCCATAGGAAGCTTGGTCACCTCCACTATAAAGCGCTATAAAGATTACAAAAAATAGTGAAAGATATTCTCATATTTGATTTTGAGCATGATAGTGTATGTAGGGGTTGTGCACTTGGGAAGATTGTTAAAAACTTTCTTTAGAAGTACTACTAGATCTAAAGGGATTTTATATTTGATACATTTTAATTTATTGGTCCCATGTCACCCCCTTCCCAAATGGCTATTTATATTATGTATTGTTTATTAATGACTTCTCTAGAAAGTCATGGATTTATTTCCTAAAGTCTAAGAGAGAAACCTTTAGCAAGTTTCAGGAATTCAAATTCCTAGTAGAGAATCAGACAAAAAATCACATCCATGATTTGAGGTCTAACAATGGAGGTGAATTTTATTCCAATGCTTTTAATGAGTTATGTAGTGATGCAAGAATTTGTAGACAGTTGATAGTACTCTACAACCCCCCAACAAAATGGGGTTCCTGAAAGGAAGAATAGAACTGTATGTGAGGTTGTAAAATCCATGATGCATAATCAATATTTGTGTTCTTGATTATGGGAAGAAGACACATGTACAACAATATATATCCAAAGTAGAAGTTTGCATGCCGTTTTGGAGGAGAATACACCTAAAGAGGTGTTCACGGGTGAAAAAGTAGATATTTCATACATGAGGATATTTGGGATTCCTATATACATACATGTACTGAAAGAAAAGAGGACTAATATGGAGACTTCGGGAAAGAAGGGAACCTTTGTGAGTTACAGCGAATCATCCAAAGCCTACATAATTTATGTGTCAGGTGAAAGACACATTAAGGTCAGCTGAGATGTGACCTTCCATGAAGAGGATGCATTCAAGAAATCGAAAGAGCTTTAGTATGATACAAACATAGAGGAACGTGATACTCTTATGTCATAGGACCTATATACTAATTATCCCCATTTAGATGTTTAGAGGGAGAATCAAGAAAAGTGCTCATATTCACTAGCCCCTGATGAATCAGTAGAGTTGGTTGATGAACCTCCGACCAAGAGGAGGTTCACATGGTGTTGACATATATGACAATATGTAGAGAAGCATGCAACACTAGTGGGACATTCTAGAGAGAGAAAGAAACCTGATAGATATTCAGGGTCTGTTGCACTAATGAGTCACATTTGTGATTCAGATCCTTCCATCTATGATGAATATGAAAAAAAAAGTATGGAAAAATGCAATGGTAGAGGAATATGAGTCTATATTAAAGAATGATGTTTGGGAAGTTGTTCCCAAACCTGAAGGGAAGTCCATAGTTACTTCCATATGGCTTTAGAAGATCAAACATACCACATATGGAAGTATTGAAAAGTATAAATCCATATTTTTTACCTTATGTTTTTCTCCAAAATAAGGCATATACTATGAGTATACATTCAATCCTATGTCTAGGTACACCACTATTCGAGATGTGATATCACTTGCATCCATTCTAGGATGGAAGCTTCACCAGATGGATGTGAAGACAACCTTCCTCAATGGTGAGGCTGAGGAAGAGGTTTATATTCAACAACATGAGGGGTTTGTGGCCCATGGTAAAGAGTCCCATGTGTGTAAATTGAAGAAATCATTGTATGGGATTAAGAAAGTTCCTTGGGCTTGGTATTCGTGAAGGAACATGTATATTCAAAGATTGGGATTCTCTAAGAGCGAAGCTAATCCATTTTTTTTACTTCAAAGTATTGAAGAACCAACCATTGATATTAGTTCTATATGTTGATGATTTGTTCCTACAGGAGAGGAACAACTTATTGCTTGGTTCAAGAGGGAGATCACTTCTGATTTCGAGATGAAAGACTTAGGTCTTATGCACTAATTTCTTGGCCTTGATATTTGTCAAAGAAAATATGAGGTATTTATTTCTCAAGGGAAGTAAATTGTTGATATATTTCATAGGTTTGGCATGATGGATTGCAAATCCATGAGTACTCTGATGGTTTATAATTTGAGAAAATTTCATTAGTCATATACTGGATCGGATCCAGTGGACCCCACTGTATTTTGAAATCTTATTGGCTCAATATTGTACTTGATACACTCTATACTAGACAAATGTTATGCTGTGAGTATTCTAAGTCATTTTATGTATGATATGAGACACAAACACTGGGTTGATGCTAATCATGTTCTTAGGTACCCTTGAGGTATGAATGCATATGGAATTAGATATGCCTCCAGTGGAGGGGTGTTGTTACTTGGTTATAATGAATTTGATTTGGGTGGTATCATTAAGGACCAAAGGAGTATATCTGACTATTGATTTAGCTTGGGTTCTACTATGATCTCTTGGTCCAGTAGAAAGCAGGGTTCAATTTCATAGATTACTACAGAAGCAGAGTACATTTATACTAGTATTTCCTGTTGAGAAGCAATGTGGCTTTGGAAAATGATTGTTGGGTTCTTTGATGAGAAGCTTGAGTATACAGTCATTCAATGTGACAGTCAAGGATGCATAAAGTTTTCCAAAAACCATGTATTTCATGATAACTAGAAGCACATTGAAATGAATTATGACTTCATCAGTTACATGGTCTAGAAAGGTACAATGAAATTTCAATACATTGCTACTGATGAGTATATTGCAGATGTGTTAAAAAATACTCTACCAATGACAAAGTTCAGGTACTTACGGGATAATATTGGTATGGAAGAGAATGCCTCCCTTGCTAATAGGGAGTGTTAAATGTACAACATCACGAGTCATTCTCCAAGCCAATATTGTGAATCCAGCATTGGACCTCATGTGTTGAGGTAGTAATCCTAAGTTGGAATTTGGTACTTGGAGTAGATTCTTGAGTTGGACTCAAGAATGACTAAGCCTTCAGTTGTAAAAGGTTATTCCTCATGTGCTGAGGTGAATTCTTTGGTTTATCAAAGTGATGACGTTGTAAATTCTTTTTGGACAAGGCTTAGGACTTGTGTGTATCAAGTCAATATTCTCATGTGGACCTCTAGTTATAGTAGGTACCCATGGGGTGGACCTCCATTCATATAGGGGTATGATTTGCATATTGGATCATTAATGTTTTGTGATGTATCACTAACCATGGTCACTGATTTCTGTAAAGTCCCCTTTAGAGGTTATCTACCTCTAGAGTGGATTATTTTAGAATATGATCATTTGGTCAGAGAGTAATATAATATGATCAAAACATATGGAAACTATTTTGAGTATAATGTGATATTATATATAATTAAAGTTAATACATATTGGCCATGAAAAAAAGATAAAAGATAAAGAGATAATTCATAGAGAAAAAGAGAATTCAAATTGCTCATGAGATGATTAAGTGAACTCGAATTGTTGAGCTTCAATTAAATCCACAATGTATGCCTTAGTTAATCAAAGAACTCAAAGTGGTCACTACAAGTAAATCAATTAGCATGATTTTAGTTAATTATAGTTAACTAAGTGTTAATAAAGAAGGACTAGTTAAATAAAATATTTTTCATTGATTATACTTTAGTTAACCTAAAAGACAATGCTTAAGTTAATAAAAATATGACACTTCAATTAGTAAAGTGTTTGCATGACGATACTTGAGTTATTGCATTACGAGACTTAAGATAGCATCCTAACTAAGTGGTCATGCAATCTGTTAGAAGGCGAGTTCACTCTGGATTCAGTTAATTTCAAATATGAAAAAGGCATTGCACACATCTTAAGTAACATTGAAGAAAATAGAGTAAAGGTTAATTTTCCAAGAAGTAAATTTGTAGATTTTGCATGTGATGCACCATTACGCATGCAACCATTTTCTACAACTTGCATGGAAATTATTCTTGCTTGTTATTAATGTGTTTTTCACATGGAAAGTTGACATAGTTGATCTCTATTCTCTATTGCTTAGTATTCTCTCTTATCTATCACCTAGGGTGTCAAAAGCAATGTGCTACTGTGTAAAAGGCATTCTCTACTATCTATCATAATTATACGTTGAATATTTGCTATGGTTTTTCATCCTCATTGTTTTAAGGGTTTTACCCAGGGTATGTCTTGTGTTATGGTTGAATGGTTGTTTGATTCAAGTATTAGTATTTTCGCACATAAATTTTTAAATTTCAAAGCTCATCATATTTTCTCAAAAAATTTACATGCCCTTCCTTAATCAACACACCTAATCCCAAACTATAAAAGTGACTTCTATAATTAACAACCACCTCATTTTTATAAGATAATTCATAGTAGTAGAAGTAAATATCATAACATGGAATTATACCCCATTTGGATTAAGTCTCATCCACGTTAAACAACAACCATGGAATAAATAATGAAGAATGAACCACCTCCATAGAGTACTGGCAAAAGGAAACTCTTTCATCCAACAGAAAGTCACCTGTAACATCTTCAAATTACCATTCAAATCTTCTAATGATGTGAATATATAACAATAAAAATGAATCAAAATAATTTTGAACAAACTCTTGAAGCATTGTAATGATTTTTATCAGTTTCAAATTGGAGAAGATGATTTACCTAATGTGGACATATCCCTTATAAAAAATTAGTGGTTGTTTCATGCCAATCACTTTCAATGTTTGAATTGTCTATCATAAATTTAATTCAATGACCAAATTTATTTACTATATTTTTAGGTATGTTCCATGGTATGCAAGCATTTCCATTGTGACATATGGTGATATACATTAATGTTTTTAAAGACAATGTGTCACAACAACATATATACTTATTTATGTGTCAAGCTTGTAGACCATTACTATAAGTGAAGTTGTTATGATCCCTAATCCTAGAGATTCCAAAAGTGAGGTTGGTCTACATGCTTTCTAAACAAACTCTGCTATTGGTTGAACTGATGTCGACATTGTCAATCCTATTGTGAAGCTTTGAGACCTGCTAATGTTTGTATTTACAATGCATCTATTTTTTATGCATACAACTTGTGTCAGTTATACCTTGAATTAGGCATTACCATTCTCCATATATTTTGGCAAATGGATGGAAATTCTCCATTTTTTTTGTTTGTTATAAATTTCCATCACTCGGGGCCAGTTCATTTCAACCATTGGCTAAGAAATTGCAATACAAGGGCATATAAGTTGTCAAAATCACTTGGGGATCGTACCTGTCTTGGGACACACCAACCATTAACATGACTGGATTTTTGTAGGTCTCCTCCCAACTAACTCACCCCTAGGGGGATTGAACTCGGGTCGCCCTGTTGACAAGACCCACACCTTAACTGAATGAGCTAGCGAGAATTGACGATGGGAATTCTCCATTGCTATAAATGGAAAGAATCATTTATTTTTCATCAATCAGATCAATAGATCATTTCTTCTCTAGTAGGAGGTTTTGGATTTGGAACTCTTGGAACATCTATTTACCTTCATTACATGGTATCAAATCCTCTTTGCAAACCCCTTCTCTTTTCTAAGAGAAATAAAGTTTTATATGTTTTCCATGGGTGTTCATGTTGGGATCTTATTTACTTAGGTGGAATATGTAATTAGTGTGAGGGTTGTGGATTGGAGGAATCATTGTGAAATTATTTCCTAGGGATTATTTTCCTAAAATGTGGCTTTGTGGGGGTTGTCCAACCACTTTTGTTTTCCCCAAATTCTTAAAAAGAGGCCCTAGCCTTTCCTTACACTTGTTTTTTACTCATAGTAGTGGAGTGTTTCAATTAGAGGCATATACATCTACTCAGATAAATGTTTATGTGAATTTTTATGTGAATCAATTGATCTATAGCTGGATCTGACAAGACAAGTTCCTTGGTTTTGGGGTTTAGGCTCTCATTGTTTAATCTCGAGATAATTTTGTGGATATCATGCCAAGAAACTTGAATTATGACATCATCTTTTAATTTCTTCTTTGTTTAAAAAAAATGGGTTTTATTGGAATTTCTAGCTGTAATTATGATAGAATGAAAGGTGTAGGGTTGAAATTAATTCCTCATGAAATTGTTGATCCTGCAATTTGTTGATTGCTTGCAGTGATTAAGGGAATATTTTTGGTTATTAACGTGATGACAATGTCTTGAAATTGGAATTCCTCCTCTGCTACCAATCTGATTTGTATCTTGGGACTACAGAGGTTCAATTTTGGTAGTTTAGACAATTATTCTTATGTCTATTGATGTTGGAAAAGAGGTATAACCAATCCCATATTTCTCAAACTTGAGCACAAAATGAATAATACTCTCACACCACTATCAATAAGTTAAACTTCATATCGTATTCATAAGCGAGAAATTCGTTCTCATTCCTTTTTAGTATATTCAACCCTATTGGGAAGATCGTGCACACATAACCTACTATAAGTTCATTTATCAAACCCTAGAATTGATAATTCTTCAACAGAAAAGGGAAATCATTGTTATTAGTTGTGTTAATGTATTACCAAAACCAAAGTTTAAGATCAACAGTCAGGTAGAGAACATGAGATATAAAGCGATTCCATCATTAATTTTGACTCTTTGGTATTTGGGTCTTTTGCTAAAATTTGGTATGTAAAATTGATTGACGCACCCTCCTTTTTTTTTGGTGCTTCATTTTTTTCTGCAACAAGATCTTTTTTGTGTGTGATTGAAATTAAGGATAGTTGAGGCCCTCATTCCCCATAATTATAACACATGGAAATTGAATATGCAACAAGTGTTGCAATCAAAGGTATCTGGAAAAGTTGGATGAGGATCCACCTTTTTTTACCAAAGAAATCAATAAATATTCCTATCGAAACAAACTCAATCAATCCATGGGTCTGATTGGATTGCATATTTCATATAGTTTTTTGTTTCATCTTGATGGAAGTAAAAATACTAAATAATGTTGGGACAAGTTGGCTTCCTTATTTGGTAAAGTCAATGAATTTCGAGCTTTGCAACTGGAAGTATAATTGTCATCACTTGCTCCTAATGAGTATGCATCTATTGAAGACTATCTTGCCAAATTTAGGTCACTGGTAGCACAACTAAAAGGGTGTGGAAAATCCAAATCTGATGATGAATGCATTTTCTTCATTCTATCCAAATTGAAAGGTTCTTATAATGTATTCTCTTGTACAATTTACTCTACTATGGGTGCATTTGGAGATAAATTTAAAAATCATTCTTTTTATATTTTCTGTGAGCTCTTCCTTAGGAGGCAATCTAGATGTATGCAGCTATATTCCCTTTCAAACTCTAAAAATTAATTTCCTGTATCCCATACCTCTAGAGGTAAGCAAAAATCCTCGTATAAAAAGAATAAAGATTCTAATCAAGGTTGTGAGACTCCCTCCAAATACCAATAGAAAACCAAATCATCTCCACCTTCCAAGTTTGGTGAGTCTTCCTCCAAGACAAACAAGGAAAATTCCAGTGAATCTTGCAAATATAAGCTGGTACAAGGAATCCATAATCAAAATGTTGAAATAAACTTGAGGCACTGAATGAATCCATGCAACAACATAACATTGTTGGACGGATTAAAGTAACTGAAAGGGGGGGGGGTGAATCAGTTACATACCAAAGTGCATCTTTTTAAAGGATGTTTCAGATTTATTATGGACATATATTTAAACCATTCAACATATAGCAGCAAATTAAATAACAGTCAACATTCAATCACATCAACGAACACAAGACACAATATTTTCATGAGGAAACAGTAAACACTCTTCTTCTTAGGAATGAAAGGTAAGCTCCAACTCCTGTTTACATTCTTTTATTTTGCCTGAGCTTCAACCCAAACGAGGCTACTACCTCTGGAAGCTCCAACTTCCAATTATACAAGCACCAACTTGTTTATATCTTCTGGCAACGACCAGAGGGATGCTACAACACCCCAGAGAACTTTGTGAATTATACAATGAATCAAACCCTTACAACCCCTCACTGTCTATGACTAGGCTTTATAAATCAGCATTTACATTATGATTCTAAATTAGACAGTATTGCAGATATTCACAACAGATGTTATAATTCTATCTTTGTACATTTTTCTCTGTTTATCATCAAGACTAAGCACATACAAAACTCACCAAGACTGTCATTGTATCATTCATATATTCTTTCTCATCTGGACTCTTCATACTCTGCAACAATCATCGTATCCAGCTCTTCAATTCTTTTCTGCAATGTGCTCAATCTCTTATATTCGAAATTACCTTACTGAACAACACACTCTTTTTCATCTGCTTGCTACAATATATATATACATATTCCAGTCGATTCCCATTCTCTCCGTTCATTACAGAAACGGTTATGGACTCTTCATTTTCCATCTAATTGCAAATGAGAAATAGTTAATAGGTCTCGAATGTTGATCTGTACAAAACGATTCACATTCCACGAATAGTCATCATCGAATCAATACTGTGCTAGACTCTTCAAGTTCCAATGTTTTCAGATCAAAGGACCCTGGATTTGGCTCTGAGTATGGAGACTTCCTCTGTATATAACAGTGTTGTGCCGCAGCAGACACATATGTGCATTAAACTTTCACCGTTTCAGAAGAGGGACGGGAAACTAGCTCTGATGAGCTCTATCTCAATCGACTGTCTTTTGGGTTTCGAGTCGGAAGATTTGTTATTTTGGTTTTCGTCGTTTCAGCTCCCGAAAGCCTTTATACCTCCACCATTGCAGCTCCCGTTCCACTCCGAATTCTGATGTTTTGAAGCTCTGACGTTGCGGCTCCTGTTCCGCTTTTCGCTCCGATGTTGCGGATGGGGATGTCCTTCCGACTTCCGATGTTTTAAAGCTTCGGCGTTGCGGCTCCCGTTCCGCTTTTCACTCCGATGTTGTGGAAGGGGATGTCCTTCTGAATGTCGATGTTTTAAAGCTCCGACGTTGCGGCTCCCATTCCACTTTTCACTCTGACGTTGCGAAAGGGAAAAGGCTTGTGAGCCCCGCCGTTGCGGATGAGAAAGTCACTATCCTTCCGCCGTTTAGTCGTTTCTCCTCTGCTCCCCGATATGTTTGTTTGCCCATTGTCACCGATCCTTGTGTTGTGGGCTTCTGCCATTGCGGATGAAGAAGCCACTACCCTTCCGCCATTGCGGATGAAGAAGCCACTACCCTTCCGCCGTTGCGGATGAAAAATCACTATCCTTCCAACCGCTTTGTTTCAGATCCTGTCCATTCTGTATAGTGTGATCAAATTATTCATTTAAAACTTTGTTTTATATATGTGAATCATTGTATAGATGTAACACTTGATTGTTTTCATCCTTCTGTTTCATTTATTTGAATGTATAACAAAATCCTCTGTTGTAGTGAACTGTGTAATCATCCTTTTCAATATGCGGGTATTCTGTGCAACATTTAGAGATGTGACATTGTTCTCATCTGTGGCTATAACATTAACATTTGCTTCATTACTACTGTGACTTCCTTTGATTCATCCTCCTGTGGATTTGCCTGTGAGTGAAACATTCAAAGTTTGGCATATGGCAACATTCAGACTATGTAGCAAAACTGGCTAACAAACTTTGAAATCTTTCTCCCCATTTTGACATCCATGTCAAAGATAGAAAGAGAACTCCCCCTGTGAATATGTCTCCCCCTATCATTGTGAGACAACTAACAGCTGAAAAAATGAAACCAATCTGTACTGAATATGTTCAGAAAGCAAGAGAATCTGGAACCATTTGACACCAGGAAATCAGAACCCGTAATGTGAATGAGAAAATATTCAGAGAGGAAAAACCCCCAACTGAGCTCGAAGCATTTCAAACTGAGATTTGGGAAGAGGCTTAGTGAAAATATCAACGATCTGGTCTTTTGTTCCAACATATTCAAGCTTAATAACTTTGGACAGCACCTGCTCTCTCAGAAAATGATATTTGATGGGTATGTGTTTAGTCTTTGAATGCATCACTGGGTTCTTTGAAATGCTTATTGCACTTGTATTATCACAAAAAATGGGAATGGGATCACCATTCTGTATGTGCATATCCTTCAACATCTGCTTCATCCAAAGAATCTGGGTGCAACATCCTGCTGCTGCTATATACTCTACTTCAGCTGTAGATAATGAAACAAATGATTGTTTCTTACTGGACCAGCTTACCAAACAACCTCCAAGAAAGAAGGCATCACCACTGGTACGTTTCCTGTCATCAACACATCCAACCCAGTCAGCATCAGTAAATGCATATAAGTCCAGAGAGTTATCTTTTGGATACCATAAACCATGATTTGTTGTTCCTTTTAAGTATCTAAAAATCCTCTTTACAGCCAACAAGTGACCATTCTTAGGTGAAGCCTGAAATCTTCCAACCTGACAAACAACATGCATAATGCCTGGCCTAGTTGCTATAGCATAGAGTAGACTTCCAATCATGGATCTGTACATAATCTAGTCTACATCTCCAGAGTTATCATCTTTACTAAGTTTACATCCAGTGACCATAGGTGTACCAACTTGCTTACAGTCCTCCATTTTGAATTTCTTTAACATTTCATTAATGTATTTAGTCTGAGAGATAGAGATACCTCTATCACATTGATTGATTTGTAATCCAAGAAAGAACTTCATTTCTCCTAGCATAGACATTTCGAATTCCTGCTGCATGCTTTCAGCAAACTTTGTGCTCATTCGATCATCGTCACTCCCAAAAATTATGTCATCAACATAAACTTCTATAATAATAAGGCTGTTATTCTCTTCTTTAATGTACATGTTACTATCTGTGTGACCTTTCTTGAATCCTTGCTGCATTAAGTAGTTATCTAGTCTAGAGTACCATGCCTTAGGTGCTTTCTTTAATCCATATAATGCTTTCCTCAATCTGTAAACAAACTGTGATGCATCCTGTACATGAAATCCTTCTGGCTGCTCCATGTAGACTTCCTCTTCTAGATCACCATTCAGAAAAGCTGACTTCACATCCATTTGGTAGACTTTAATTTGTTTGGAGCTGGCATATGCTAAAATCAACCTTATTGCTTCCATTCTAGCAACAGGGGCAAATGTTTCACTGTAATCAATCCCTTCTACCTGTGCATAACCTTTGCAAACTAGTCTTGCTTTATTTCTGGTTACTTTTCCTGTATCGTCCATTTTATTCCTGAAAACCCACTTGGCTCCTATTACATTTTTGTTTGCAGGTCTAGGAACTAGTTCCCAGGTATGATTCTTTTCGATTTGGCTAAGCTCTTCCTTCATAGCATTTACCCAATGTTCATATTTGATAGCTTCATTCACATTTTTTGGTTCATTTAGAGAGAGAAGTGATACCTACTTTTCAAGGATGGGTTGTTGTCTTTTACTTCTTGTCTCGACACCTGAGTTTATATCCCCAATAATCAATTCTTCAGGGTGATTTTTCTGTATTCGACTACTTGGAGATTTTGTTGAAATTGTATTTTTTGAAGGACTGAAGCATTGTTCATCATCACTTGTAGATCTGTCACTGTCATCAGCCTTAACCTCTTCTATTTCATCCTCTTCATCATCTGACCTGTGCTTGTCAAATATATCATGAGTCTCAAACTCCTTTTCCTTAGTCTTTGATTTAAAGAATGCAGATTCATCAAATGTTACATGTATTGCTTCAACGATCTTTCTTAGTCTGAAATTATAACATTTATATGCTTTTCTAGAGTAGGATTAGCCAACTAATACTCCATCATCGGTTATAGAGTCTAATTTCCCAAATGTGGATCTACTTGTTTGATAAAACACTTACAGCCAAAAATCCTGAAATGTTTAACGCTGGCTGGTCTTCCTTTCCACATTTGATATGGTGTGATAGACTGGTTATTTATTAGCAGACATCGATTTAGTATGTGAACTGCTGTGTGAATAGCTTGAGGCCAAAGCACATTACTCAACTTTGCTTCATGGAGCATGGTTCTAGCCATCTCTACTACTATTCTATTTTTCCTTTCTACTACCCCATTCTGCTGGGGTGTTTCAGTCACAGAGAAGTGTCTCTTTATCCCGTTCACATCACAAAATTTGTTAAATTCATTTGACACGTACTCTCCTCCATTATCAGATCTCAGGCACTTTATTTTCTTGTCGCATTCATTTTCAACAAATTCTTTAAACGTTTGAAAGCAGTCAAAAGCTTCAGATTTCTTTTTCAATAAGTAAAGCCAAGTCATTCTAGTGTAATCATCCACAAATAATAAGAAATACTTTTCTCCTTTCATCCCTTTTGTTCTCATGGGCCCACAAATGTCAGTATGCACTATCTCAAGCGGTTTAGTTGTGGAGTATTCTTTTGTTTTAAATCTGACTCTTGTTTGTTTCCCATGTTGGCATTGCTTGCACACTGAACCTGAGAGATTCTTTAAAGATGGTAAATCTCTTACAGCTTCATTCTTACTCATATTGATTAGATTATCAAAATTGATGTGACCTAGTCTCTTGTGCCACAACCAGCTTTCATTCTCATTACTAAGACATCATTCATTATTTTTCTCATCTAGAATATAGACATTGCTTGCACTTCTTGTGGCTGTACCTATTAGTTTATCTGTTTTCACATCTCTGATTTGACATCCATTTGAATCAAATATCATGTAGCGTCCCTTATCACATGTTTGACTAACACTCAGCAAGTTGTGTTCCATGTCTTCTATCAACAGGACATTTTCAGCCAAGTTTTTCTTATTGTTTAAACATACAGTTCCTCTTCCAATTATTCTAGCTGTCTGATCATTTCCAAATGTGACAGATCCCTCTTTTCCTTTGTCTAGTTTGATAAACAAATGTTTACTTCCTATCATATGTTTGGAGCATCCACTGTCTATTATCCATTTGATTTTATGTTCAGCTTGCAGTGCTACGTTACAATTTTCAGCCTTTAGATTTTCAGTCTTCCTTTTCCAGATTTGAGTTTGTTGATGAGTACAGATGAGTTTACTAACTTTCTGAAAGTTGGTAGGGCAATTTCTTGAAATATGACCAAAATTTTGACACTTATAACATTCTGTTTCATGGTTTAAAATATCAAATCTGTTATGAGTATTGCTATTTCTGTTTTGACTTGCCACATCCAATCTTTTTCCATATCCATGTCTAGACTTCTCATAACCATTATGTTCATATATTTTTCTTGAAAATTTAGTACAGAACGCAGCCTTGTGTCCATAATTGTAACAAAAGAAACAATAGCCATTAAAATTATTCTGATACTCGTCATGTGTTCTTTTCTGAACAATTGGTCTTGAGTTTTCTTCCTGTTTCTCAACCACTGAATTCTCATCAGCTCCTTTCTCATTCTTCTTTTCTGCACCTGTTTCTTTCAAACTTGAACTAGAACCATCATTGATCACTGCTGCCTTATAACCAAGTCTGGATTTATCATTTACAGATCTCTGACTTTCTATTATCTGATTTAGAATTGATGAACTGTGATTCATGTTGCTTTCCTGTACCTTCTTCCTTAATAAGACAACTTTTGATTTCAGGTTTTCAATCTCTTTATCCTTTACCATAATTAATTTGTTTAGAGATTCTTCAGTGATTCTAGCTTCTTATAGTTTTAGTTTTAATTCAATCATCATTGCTTCAGTGCTTTCAAATGAATCATTTGATTTTTTCAACTCATCCTCAAGTTCTTTAACATTTCTCTTAAGATGTCTACATTCTTTTCTTTCTCTTCTTAAATCACATAGAGCACTTACCAATTCTGCTTCCAAATCCACTTCACCGTCTTCTTCCTCTTCATACTTGTCTTTCTGATTTTCCAAAGCCATAAAGAGATTCTCATCTGACTAATCATCACTTTCATCGGAATCAGATATATCACTTTCTTCTTTAGTAAATAAACTCTTCTTCTTGAAAGTACGTCTATTGAAAGACTTCTTGTATTTATTTTTGTATTGCTTTGGATTTTTACTGCTTTCTTCCTCATTGTCAGAGTTCTTACTATAAGGACATTTGGAAGCAAAGTGGCCTATTCTACCACATCCAAAACATTTCAAAGGAAGCTTACCTTTGTACCTACCTGTACCCTTTCTTAAGCTCTTGACAAAATTTGCTTCTTCTTCATCTTCTTCTGATTTTTCAGAATGGTTCACTTCTTCTTCATTCTTCTTCTTCTCCTTTTTTGCTGCTTTGAATGCTGCTTCTTTTCTAGAAGAAGTCTCACCAGAAATTCTCATTTCATATGCATTCAGTATTCCACTAAGTGTATCCATATCTAAGGTATCTAAATCTGCTCTTTCTTCTAATGCAGAAACCTTAGGATTAAATCTAGCAGGAAGAGATCTAAGAACCTTTTGTACAAGATCTTCATCTTTAATCGTTTGTCCTAGCCCTCTCATGGTATTGGCAACTTCATCTATTCGAAGGAGATAAGTGGCTATATCTTCAGATTCTTCCATTTTCAAACTTTCAAATTGAGATCTATATGTTTGTAATTTGGCATTTTAAACTTTATCATCCCCTTCATAGACTGTTTTCAGTTTGTCCCAAATTTCTTTTGCTGAGGAACAATTCATTACTTTAACAAATTCTGAAGCTGCTAGGCCTCCTAGAATACCATACATAGCCTTTGAATTACTCTCATAGAGTCTTCTACTTATAGGATATGTTGGAATAGTTGCTGGAACATTATATGTATTTAAACAAGCTTGCCATACATCAACTCCTTCAGACTGTAGAAATAGTTTCATTCTTATACTCCAAAAGGCATAATTATGTCCATCAAATAGAGGCAGTCCATGTTTGGTAAATTCTGATTTCTTGTCCATTGATTAGGATCTAGATTCCAGTGGTTAAACTGATTTGAAGCAACTTGGCTCTGATACCAATTGTTGGACGGATTAAAGTAACTGAAGGGGGGGGGGGTGAATCAGTTACATACCAAAGTGCATCTTTTTAAAGGATGTTTTAGATTTATTATGGACATATGTTTAAACCATTCAACATATAGCAGAAAATTAAATAACAGTCAACATTCAATCACATCAATGAACACAAGACACAATATTTTCATGAGGAAACAGTAAACACTCTTCTTCTTAAGAATGAAAGGTAAGCTCCAACTCCTCTTTACATTCTTTTATTTTTCTTGAGCTTCAACCCAGACGAGGTTGCTACCTCTGGAAGCTCCAACTTCCAATTATACAAGCACCAACTTGATTCTATTTTCTGGCAACAACCAGAGGGACGCTACAACACCTCAGAGAAATCTGTGAATTACAGAATGAATCAAACCCTTACAACCCCTCACTGTCTATGACTAGGCTTTATAAATCATCATTTATATTATGATTCTGAATTAGATAGTATTGCAGATATTCACAACAGATGTTATAATTCTATCTTTGTACATTTTTCTCTGTTTATCATCAAGACTAAGAACATACAAAACTCACCGAGACTGTCACTGTATCATTCTTATATTCTTTCTCATCTGGACTCTTCATACTCTGCAACTATCATTGTATCCAGCTCTTCAATCCTTTTCTGCAATGTGCTCAATCTCTTATATTCAAAATTACCTTACTGAACAACGCACTTACTTTCATATGCTTGCTACAATATATATATATATATTCCAGTCGATTCCCATTCTCTCCGTTCATTACAAAAATCGTTACGGACTCTTCATTTTCCATCTAATTGCAAATGAGAAACAGTTAATAGGTCTCGAATGCTGATCTATACAAAACGATTCACATTCCACGAATAGTCATCATCGAATCAATACTGTGCTAGACTCTTCAAGTTCTATTGTTTCCAGATCAAAGGACCCTGGGTTTGGCTCTGAGTATGGAGACTTCCTCTGTATATAATAGTGTTGTGCTGCAGCGGACACATATGTGCATTAAACTTCCACCGTTTCAGAAGAGGGACGGGCAACTAGCTCCGATGAGCTCTGTCTCAATCGACTGTCTTTTAGGTTTCGAGTTGGAAGATTTGTTATTTTGGCTTCCGTCGTTGCGGCTCCTGAAAGCCTTTATACCTCCGTTGTTGTAGCTCCCGTTCCACTCCGACTTCCGATGTTTTGAATATCTGACGTTGCGGCTCCTATTATGCTTTTCACTCCGACGTTGCGGATGGGGATGTCATTCCGACTTCTGATGTTTTAAAGCTCTGGCGTTGCGGCTCCCGTTTCGCTTTTCGCTCCGACGTTGCGGAAGGGGATGTCCTTCTGACTTCCGATGTTTTAAAGCTCCGATGTTGCGGCTCCCATTCCACTTTTCACTCCGACGTTGCGGAAGGGAAAAGGCTTGTGAGCCCCGCCGTTGCGGATGAGAAAGTCACTATCCTTCCGCCGTTTAGTCATTTCTCCTCCGCTCGCCGATATGTTTGTTTGCCCATTTTCACCGATCCTTGTGTTGTGGGATTCCACCGTTGCAGATGAAGAAGCCAATACCCTTCTTCCATTGCGGATGAAGAAGCCACTACCCTTCTGCCGTTGCAGATGAAAAATCACTATCCTTCCGGCTGCTTTGTTTCACATCCTGCCCATTCTGTATAGTGTGATCAAATTATTCATTTAAAACTCTGTTTTATATATGTGAATCGCTGTATAGATGTAACACTTGATCGTTTTCATCCTTCTGTTTCATTTATTTGAATGTATAACAAAATCCTCTGTTGTAGTGAACTGTGTAATCATCCTTTTCAATATGCGGGTATTCTGTGCAACATTTAGAGCTGTGACATTGTTCTCATCTGTGGCTGTAACATTAACATTTGCTTCATTACTGCTGTGACTTCCTTTGATTCATCCTGCTGTGGCTTTGCCTGTGAGTGAAACATTCAAAGTTTGGCATATGGAAACATTCAGACTGTGTAGCAAAACTGGCTAACAAACATTTTGTGTGTCTAAAACCTTCTTCGACAAGAAAAGGGAAACATTTATCTTCTCATGATTTATATGCATCTTCTAACAGATGTATAGTTGATTGAAGAGAATCTAATCATATGACTCATTCCAATGCATTACTACTTTCAACATATTATTGTAGCATTTCTCATATTGCAATTGGAGACTCTATATAGCTTGATGTTTTAGGATGTGGCATTGTTCACCAATTAGATGAAGGGTGGACCAATGCTTTTCTTCTTGCTCCTGACATCTCTGCTAATCTAGTTTATTAGATATTCATTTTTGATGATGGGAAAGTAGTAGAGTTCTCTCCTAACGATGCAGTCATTGAGAATGAAAAAATCCATACATTTTTGTTTTCTTAGGAACTATTGATCATATCTCCAAACTATATAGGTTTGCTAGTTTTGATCCTTTCTCAGCTTCCTGTTTCATTGCACATGCTGATTATTTGATTAGGCTTAGGAATGAAATATTTGGACATCTACACTAAAGGAGTTTGCATCATTTGAGTACACAAAATTTGGTTCATTCCATGGCTAAAGTTTCATGTATTGATGGAGTTTGTCTAAGATGTGTTCTTGGAAAACAACCTGAATATCCTTTTCAAAAAATAAAATCCTTGTGTGTTACCACACCTCTTGAGTTGGTACATAGTGATATCATGATCTCTCCAACTCACTCATTTTCGGGGGCTAAGTATGTAGTCACTTTCATTGATGAATTCTCACGTCACTCCTAGGTGTACTTTCTCAAGTACAAAGTGAGGTCTTTGCCACTTTTAATATCTTCAAGTATTTTGTTGAGAATCAATCCTCTCTTTCAATCAAGAAATTACACATGGATAATGGGGTGGAGTATGTCAGTCATGCATTCAAGGATTTTCTAGAGAACATTGTATTCTGCATATCAACATCATGTTCCCTACACCCCTCAGCAAAATGATGTTACTCAAAGAAGGAACAAGACATTGAAAGAAATGGTTATCTACATGATTTAGTCCAAGAGCATGCCATCTTCCTTATGGGTCAAAGTAGTGAATTGTGACAATTACTTTTAGAATTGAATGCCACATAAATTTGTGTTGCATATGAATCCAAAGAAATATTGGAGCCATGTTAAACCTGATGTCTCTACTTTTAGATTATTTAGCACTCCAACATGGGCATTAGTTCCAAATGAAATGTGCAAAGCTATGGAGAAGAAGAGCCAACCACTGATATTTTGGTTAATGTGAGGATATGAATGCATATATATTATTTGATCCTATTTATAAATATGTTTTGTTTTGAAGGGATGTCCTGTTTGATGAACATTTCAAACACACATATCCTTCTACGCACTCCCTAGATTTCCATCAAGGAGATTATGCTGACAATTTTGATTTTGTAGAATAGGAATATCAAGAACACCACACAAATTTAAATGATGAAACTCTTATAGTATAAATTCAACCAACAACAGTTGAGTATTTTGCATAGGAAAAACCTAATCAAGATCAATAACTAAGAAGTAGATTCCATGAGTGGAAGAGGATTGATTGATATGGCTATGAGCCCATTGATTCAGTTATTTTTCTCCTACTTCCTATAACATTCAACGATAGATGATTGGTGTCTCTCTTTTGAGTTATGTCATTTTAGATGTTCCCTAACAATTCTTTGATGATACTAGGAAATATGAATGGAAGCTACCATGGTAGAGGATTATTCTTCCACGATGAAGAATCACACATGTGATCTTGTTCCTGTTCCTAAGGTATGAAAACTAGTTCAGAACAATTGGTTCTATAGAACCAAATATGTTGCAGATGGTTCTGTTGACAAACATAAGGCATGATTGGTGGCCAAGGGATTTTCATAGGTTGAAGGGATTCATTATTCTGATACTTTTTTCCATGTTGCCAATATGAATTCCATACTTCTTGCGATTTCTCTTGCTTCCTTTCAAGGATTGTCAGTGTACCAGATGGATGTGAATAGTGCTTTACTACATGGGGATTTATAAGAGGAAATATACATGAAGTAGCCTCCTAGTTTTGTGTAGGATTATTCTCGTGTATATAGGATTCAACATTCATTGTACAGTCTCAAAAAATCTCCTCAATATTTGTATGAGAATATGTATAGTTTTCTTATTACTTCAGGGTTCCATCATTTTCATTCTAATCCTACTATTTACACTAGAAGACATGACACTGATCTACTAATTCTGGTTTTGTATGTGTATGATTTAATTGTAACCGAGAGTTCTTAATGTTCAACAAACATTCATGGAATATTTTGATATGGCAGTCTTGGTCTTATGCGTTATTTTCTTGATATACAGGTTCTTTAGGTTTTAGAAGGGGTCTTTATTTTTCGGTAGAAATATGTCGTTAACTTTTTTTCACCAAAAAAAAGTACTTATTTTTCATTATAAAATACAAAGATAACATTACAAAACCTCTCCACAAAACACTTCCATCAAAATCAATCCCCACCAAGCTTCCACCAAAGGAAATCATCAATGCCAAGAGAAAACCTGAATAATAGATACTCAGATTTTCCCAAAAGTAACAAAAGCACCTCCAGGCACAATGTGAAAAAAATCCTTTATTTAAAAAAAATGACTTTTTGAAAAAATGGCATTTATTTAGTAAATGGAATGAAAAAAGTATGCACATTTTACGTGATCACACCTTTTTATAGGTTGCACATGCAATTGGTAAGAGGAATGACTTATTTCCCCTCATTTTTAAAGAACACGACTTCTACAAAAAATACTTTATTTATTAAAAAACACGACTCTAAAAAAATGCCATTTACTTACTAAATCGAATCAACAAAGTATGCACATTCTACATAAGCACGCCCTTTTATAAGTTGTGCACACAATTGGTAAGAAGAAGAACTTAGTACCCCTTGTTTTTAAAAATCATGAATTCTAAAAAAATAATTTACTTCTAAATTTCTGATTCCCTATAAGCATAATGAATTGTATTGATCTATAAGCAAGTTACATCTACCTTCATAAATTTTCTGTTGAGTTTAAAGTTAGAGACAATGGAACATCTTGTATGATGTGTTTAATTTGGAAGACAATGTAGCATCTATGGGTGGAGTGAAAATATTCATCTCATATCTATTATATAAAATAATTTTTGTATTCATCTCACATTTTTTCTATAAAATAATTTTGGAATGATATTGTTAGATTCAACACTGCACTATAATTACAACAACGCTAATTAAAATAAATACATTTTAATTTGTATAAAGATTGCACTTATATTTTTTCCCGTTTGGACTTGTGATGGTCCTTTTTGTTAACATAGCCTTATATTGTTGGCATGCTCAATAGCATAGACTTAAAATGTTATTGTATAATTGCTTACCCTTTGGGCATGCTCAATAGTCTTAGACTTGAACTTGTACAAAAGTCTTATTTGCTTATACATTGTAGAAGGAAAGCATCACATGCATCTCCTTTGGTTAGACATCAATTCTTGCAATGAGACATCATGCTAACTCAAAATGTTGGGCACTGATTCCATAGCCATACGATGTTTTGTAGGAAACAATATCCCCTCATGTCTTTGGGAAAATATTCAAATGCTTGCGCATATGCTACACAATGGTGATATCAACATTTTTCTCAGTGGAGATATTAGGCTATCGAGCATTTGATAACAAGGAAAATACAACATATTCAAGGCCTTTACTCCTGCTGGAGAGCCCTCTCTTGTTCCTAATTATTCACAACCAACATTGTTATTCTCCTCCAATTATTAGTAGTTTCCTTGGTATAAAACACTATCCATTTATTTTGCATGTTTAATAAAAATTCAACAACAGAAAGGGGATATGTTCAACCATGTTTGACATTGTGATATTGAAGAGAGGTGATTTTTCAAGTATATTCACATCCCACATTTTAATTTTTGGAGGTAAAATATGGAGATTCCAATGATGGAAGGTTTTCTCTATGCAATTTCATACCAAGAATTATCCTATGTTCAATGTATATAAACGTAGCCATTGTGATTACAAAGATGCTCCCATTTTTTGGTGACATAGTTGGAGTAATTATGTATTTGGCTTCCTACCTTTGGACTGCATTGTTCCTCTAATATTTCACAACATAACATTCAAGCCTTTGAAGAGGCGTTTGATATTCTAGATCAACACCCTCATAGCCGCCAGTTTTTCAATCACAACGTCTGACAAATATTCTAAGTATAATATGATATGATAGATAATTAAAGTTAGCACATATTGACCATGCAATAATATAAAATTTAAAGAGAGAATTCATAGAGAAAGAGAGATTTCGAATTTATCATGAGATGACTAAGTGCACTCAAATTGTTGAGCTTCAGTTAAAGCCATAATGTATGCCTTGGTTAATAAAAGAACTCAATTGGTCATTACAAGTAAATCCATCAACATGATTTTAGTTAATAATAGGTGTTAATAAAGAAGGACTAGTTAACTAAAGTGCTTTGCATTGATTACACTTTAGTTAAACTAAAAGACGACACTTAAGTTAATCAAAAGACAAAACTTTAGTTAATAAAGTGTTTGCATGACAACACTTGATTTATTACATTACGGCATTTAAGTTAACATCCTAGATATGTGGTCATGCAATTAGTTAGAAGGTGAGTTCACTCTGGAGTCAATTAAGCATCCGTTAATGTCAAATATGAAAGGTATTGTGCATATGCTATGGGCTATTGAATAAACTCGTGCAAAAGTTAATTATACAAGAAGGAAATTCACTATTTTTTCATGTGATGCACCATTACCCATGAAACAATTCTCTATAGCTTGCATAGAAGTGATTCTTGCTTGTTATTAATCTTCTAGGAACATAGCAAGTTGATACAATTGATCTCTATTCTCTATTTCTCAGTATTCTCTCTTATCTAGCAAATGGGGTGCCGAAAGAAATATGCTATTGTATAAAAGACATTCTCTACTATCTATCATAATTATAATATGAATATTTGATGGGGTTTTTCATCCTCATTGTTTTGAGGTTTTTCCTCGGGGTGCATCTTGTGTTATGGTTGAATGTCTCTGTAACACCCCAATTTTGACCCTGTTTGCATTAAAAATGTATATTATGTATATATTGTAATTAATCATGGTGAGGATCTAAAGGAAAAATCCCCACCATTGATTTAGCATTTTATGTTTCGGCGATTAAAATCTACGTCGATGGTATTTCGTGCTAGCCCGGCACATTATAATTTGGACATCATGTACATATGCAATATAATTAAAATACCCACAGCCAACTATGTCAATGCATCATTAAAGAGACGGGGGCATGATTTCCTAAGGGATAGGGGGAAATAATTCAAACCCTTGAGGAAACAATGTTTAGCCAAATGTCAAAGGGAGAACCCATCAAACTCTCAACCACCCATTTTGTCTTTTGTGCCCAATCATTTATTTCTTCTAGAAATTGGTTGGGTTAGTTAATGCATGGGGATGGGAAGAGTATGGCAGCCAAATTCGAATTGGAGAAGCCATCAGATTTTGGAAAATGTGTTTTGACTTCTTGGGAAAGTAAAAACCCACCAATGCATGCCCATTCCATTATGCATGGACCTCCTCCTCCTCCTCACGTGTTTTGATGTCCTGGGCAATTTTCCTCACCTATTATTCATTCACATTGGGATCTCTTAGGAAGCTGGAGCTTTCTGTGTGTTTGCATTCACGTTTTTGGTTGTTTTCCTCATTTTCCCCATGGCTGGGAGATCGATTTGGTAATGCTTAGTGGTTGGGTTGTATCCCTCATGTTTTCCTGTCATTATCCTCATTTTCCATGCCCAAGAAATCTATTTTTGGGTTGATGAGTGAATGGCCTGTAGGGATACATGATTTTGGGGTTTATAATAGCTGTCTTTGCTGGTGCAATGCCTAGAATTGTTGCTGAATTTTAATTGCTCACCCAGGGGTCGATTTCCCCATTTTACCAATACGTTTTTGGTTGAAAAATGTTTTTAATCAAACCCATAACTTGCACTTTATTGTGTGTGCATCCTGTGTTTTGGTCTAAACTGGTTTGGAGTGGAAGAGGGAAGAATTAGCTTGATAAACCTAGTGTAGAAAGGAACCATTCTTCCTTTCACATCTTGAAGAGCACTGAAAGGGGGAAGGCATAGCCTGAGGGATTGTGTAGCAGAGAAGGGTATTCTTCCTTGTGTTGGGTGTGTAGGTGTTGGTAAATCCAAGCCAGATCTTGTGTAGGTGTCAATAGCTTTTTGGTTGAGCTCACTAGCTTAGCAATTCAACCTTCCACCTCCTTAGCATCCTGACAAACCCAAATGTGGGTTTGGCTTGGATGAATTTTGATATACCTTTGGCTATGTGTGAGCCTACTGTAGTTCCCTTATTCCTTGTGGGAATCATGACCAACTTAGGGGTGGCAATACCACATAGAGATTGATGAGCACACTAGCCTATGGCTGGGTAGAACATTGCAATGACATAGCTGGTTGCAGGACAAGATTATTCTCAAGATAAGTATTTCTTGTGTATTTACCTCTGCAACTATATTTGTTTCATGAATTATGATGAACATGCTTAATTTGTTGAATGAAATGTGTTTTCTTCCACTGTAGATTGCATCATGCATCTGTAAACATTAAATGTTGAATGCATTTTTATTATTGTTTATGTTC
Source organism: Pseudotsuga menziesii (assembly GCA_001517045.1). Classification (NCBI taxonomy): domain Eukaryota; kingdom Viridiplantae; phylum Streptophyta; class Pinopsida; order Pinales; family Pinaceae; genus Pseudotsuga; species Pseudotsuga menziesii. Next base: position 498,644 of record LPNX010589216.1, on the reverse strand, counting down.
ATGGGGCTTAGATCCCCGCTTAAATGATAGCACCAACACGCAGGTTGCTTCCTCTCATAGGGGAGGGGACGTGAAAGTCTCATGTGATGGAATGGTTCACTGATTCAAGTATTCAGTATTTCCACACATAGTTTTCAAGTTCAAAGCTCATCATATTTGCTCAAAATATTAAAATGGTATTAGATCTCAGGATGTGAAGAAGCTAATATTTTTCCAACAGACTTGAAGCGTATGTAGATCTTGAGGAGTTGAGCAAAATAATTGAGATCCATGGCATCGATCTCTATTCAATTGGAAGAACATCTTGAGGGAACTTTGAATTTAAACACTTGGAAAGTGAGAGTGTTGAACATCTTAGAGGAACATAAATTGGATGGATATGTATCCACTATGGTGGAGGATCCTACATCTAATGCAAATAACATCAACTTAAATAAGAACCAAGATAAATCCAAATAGATCATCTATGATTCAGTAAAGGATATTTTTATGTTTGTGATCACTCCATTGAAGACTACAAAGGAATGGTTTGATACATTGACAAACCTATATGAGAAGAAGGCTCTGAGTCAAATGAGGGCATTGAAAAATAAGCTTCAAAACAAAAATATGGAGAAGGATGATATTGTGGCATCAATATTCACTAAGATCTCTTAGGTAAGGGATCAACTTGCTAGTATTGGAGTAGTGGTGGATGAATATGATCTTCTGGAAACCACTATTGATGGTCTCCCATCCTCATGGGAGACATTCTTGGCTGTTGTAAATGGATAATAGGTAAAAATAACTTCAAAAGGTTGTGGCATGACTTCCTCCAATAGGATGGGTGAATCCATAGCAAGTCAGTGTGCATCAAAGAAGAAAACCTTTCCCTCATGGAAAGGATGAAGAAAGGAAAGAAGAAATTCTCTCAAAATAAGTTTTCCCATTCGAAGAAGAAGGTGTACAACAGGGAATTTAACAAGTTGAATGTTACATTATACAATTGTGGCATAAGGGTCATTATGAAAGGGAGTGAAAAGAAAATAAAAATGGAAAAAAAAATTTCATGCTTCTATCACAATCAAAGATTAAACTACTCAGAAGAATGCACCCAAGGAAAAGGAGATGAGGGAATATTTCCTTGTCTTAGCATTGTCAGGATCCATCGTCAAAAGTGAAGACACATGGTTTGTTGATAATGGTGCATCCAAACATATGACTGGTTATAAGAGCACCGCCACCAATATTAAAAAGAAATAGTTTGCATGAAAGTTAGAGCTGGGGGACAACACAACCTATTTGATATAAGGAGTTGGATCCACCTCCTTTTAGATGAGTTCAAGAGATATTTTGCATATTGAGGACATTCTTCATGTTCCAAGATTGAATAATAAAATCCTATCAGTTTTGATTCTTGGGGATATGGACTTTTGAGTTATCTTCATGAATAATCAAGATTTATTATGGCCAAAGAACAAAGACTTGAAATATGTTGCAATGATTGGAGTTAGAGAGGGAGGTATCCACAAGGTACCTAAGAATTAAATTCAAGCTATGGTTCACCACAATATTAGTACATGTCAGATATCGCATAAGAGGCTTGATCACCTCCACTACAAAATGCTATCAGGATTACAAAAAATGGTGAAAGATATTCCCTTATTTGATTTTGAGCATGATAGTGTATGTAGGGGTTGTGCACTTGGGAAGGTTGTCAAAAATATTTTATTTAGAAGCACCACTATATCTAAAGGGATTTTAGTTTTAACACATTCTAATGTATGTGGTCCCATGTCACCTCCTTCCCTAACAATGGCTATTTATATTATGTATTGTTTATGATGGCTCTCTAGAAAGTCATGAATTTATTTCCTAAAGGCTAAGAGAGAAACCTTTAGCAAGTTTCAAGAATTCAAATGCCTAGTAGAGATTCAGACAAAAAATCGCATCCAACAAAATGGGGTTGATGAAAGGAAGAATAGAACTGTATGTGATGCTGTAAAATCCATGATACATGATTAATATTTGTGTTCCTGATTATGGGAAGAAGACACCAATACAACAATATATATCCAAAATAGAAGTCTGTATTCCTTTTTGGAGGAGAAGACACCTAAAGAGGTGTTCACTAGTGAAAAAGTAGATATTTCACACATGAGGATATTTGGGAGTCCTATATACATCCATGTACTGAAAGAAAAGAGGACTTAGATCGAGACTTCAGGAAAGACAGGAACCTTTGTGAGTTATAGCGAATCATCCAAAGCCTACATAATTTATGTGTCAGGTGAAAGACACATTGAGGTCAGCCAAGATGTGACCTTCCATGAAGAGGCTGCATTCAAGCAATCGAACGAGCTTCAGTATGATACAAACACATAGATATGTGATATTCTTATGTCATAGGGCCCATATATTAATTATCCCCATTTATATGTTTATAGGGATAATCAAGCAAAGTGATCATATTCACAGGCTCTTGATGAACCCACAGAATGAGTTGATGAACCTACGAACAAGAGGAGGTTTGCATAGTGTCGAGATATACAAAAATATGCAGAGAAGAATGGAGCACTAGTGGGATATTCTAGAGAGTGAAAGCATCCTGATAGCTATTTAGGGTATGTTGCATAGATGAGTCACATTAGTGATTCAGAGCATTCCACCTATGATGAATATGAAAAAAAAGAAAGTATGGAAAGATGCAATGGTAGATGAATATGAGTCTATATCAAAGAATGATGTTTGGGAAGTTGTTCCTAAGCCTAAAGGGAATTCCATAGTTACTTGCATATGGATTTACAATATCAAGCATACTACATATGGAAGTATTGAAAAGTATAAATACAGATTTTTTACCCGAGGTTTTTCTCTGAAAGAAGGCATATACTATGAGGACACATTCAATCCTATGGCTAGGTACAACACTATTTGAGTTGTGATATCACTTGCATCCGTTCTAGGATGGAAGCTTCACCAGATGGATGTGAAGACAACCTTCCTCAATGGTGAGGCTGAGGAAGAGGTTTATATTCAACACCATGAGGTGTTTATGGCTTATGGTAAGGATTACCATGTGTGTAAATTGAATAAATCCTTGTATGGGCTTAAGCAAGTTCCCCAAGCTTGGTATTCATGAATCAACATATATATTCAAAGATTCGGATTCTCTAAGAGCGAAGCTTATCCCATTTTTTAATTCAAAGTAGTGAAGAACCAACCAAGTATTTCGTGTTTTCACGTCTTATCCTTTGTGGATTGAATCTTTTCTGCAATGCAATAATACCATTAATAAAACTCATGTTTATATTTGGTGGTTTGGTTGTGGTTATAGGAAATCACCAAAATGGAGGTGTTATCACTCTATTCCCTGACAATGTAGATAACAATATAATGGAAATCATTCTATTCCTTTTGGTTAGCATTGAAATTAAGGTATGTGTCCATACTTTTGAAAGGTATAATGTGGGAAAATGATATGCAAATATTTTAGGGTCATGAAGTTTGTTTTGCGGCCCTCCTTTTCCAAGGAAAAAATGTTTATTTCAATCTATGTTCCATTATTGATGGAATATAGGGATCCTATAAACCCTTTGTTAATTTAAGGACCAGCTGTTACTATGTAAAATATTTTTCATTTAGGAACCATGTGTCACTATGCTAAATCTTAATGATGCAACAAGATCACTTGGTGCTGATTAGAAACCAATTGATGCTACCACCTGCTAAAACCATACTTTCTTTGTGCAACTCAATCCGCTAGTTCTTCAATGTACAATCATAATTTCATATTCCTAACCATGAATACATATGATACAAGTCTCCCTCTGTACTAACTATAATTTAGAGCCCGTAATTTAACAAATTGAGTTATCCAAAGAATCTCGCGGACTTCAAGATACACAATCCATACTTTCATTTCAGATATTTGTTTAAATATTCCTTCATCTATGACAGGATAGAGCTTTGGCTCCTTTGAAACTTTAATTTTCTACAGCCTTTATAAATGGAATAGGAGTGATCTTTAAATCTTCCTTAGTATGTGGTTGTTTAACCTACCTTATTTTGTGATAGGACAGATTTTTGGCTCCTTTGCAACTTTAATTTGCTACATCCTTTATAAATGGAATAGGAGTGATATCTAATGGTATTCATTAGTATACCACGTATCCTATCTCACAAAAAAGGTGCACATCAATCTACTTATATATTTGGCTCCAGTCCCTTTAATCTACACACATTCTCCCTGTGACCATGAGTTCTAGTTTGATTCCACTTCAAGAGAAATATATTCAGATGTTGCATTTCTCAACCATGAATTGGGGTTGATCCATTTGTGATTGTGAACTCTTTCTAATCCTACAGGAATTCATTATTGGTGTCACTTTGATCAATAGATAAATTCATCGAGGGGTTTTAACTTCCATAATCAAATAAATAATTGCATAAGGTATCCTTCTCTCACAATATGGGATTGAATTTGCCTCCTGTCTACAATCTATGTTCTTAAAATAAAATTCGATTTCTTTGTGTACTTATTGAGGTCATCAATTTACCCAAGATAACTTCTTAGGTGATGAATGAAAATATCACGATTCAAGTTATTATTAATACTTAGAATCTGGACATGTTTCCTCTCTTTTTTCCGAACCCAATCATTATTACCATAATTCACTTTTTCTGTGAGTCATCAATTCCACCAAAGATCATAAGAACTTCATCCATTTTTCTTTGATCTTGTTTCTCTCCCATAGGATCAATCTCACTTGCTCGACCTCTCATTTCAGAGGCACACTTCATAAACAACTAGATGTAACTGAATTCATTTGTATTGACTTTCACACAGGAACCTCAAATTCAACAACTATCCCACATTATAGGATTTATACGTGAACTTGATCATCCATTTCCATATTTATAAAACAACACAATAACGCAGAGGACAACTTACATAGAATTTGAAGCATGCATGCCATAATTCATTAACTCAAGCTCTGTACAAGGAATATCTGCAACTGTTTCTACTTCTACACAAGCCTAATTACACAATTTTGGGCATTCTCTACCCTGGTCCACCTTACTATATGTCATCTCCCCACATTTTAATCACCAAAGTGTTGACCATGCCAAAACTCCTAGGGGTTCAAAGTAGAGTTAATTACTCTAGCCTAGGGAATTTTGTCAAAACATTATCTATGAGGATTATACTTAGTTTTATTTTTATTTATTAATTAATTAATGTGCAAATAATATGTGGAATTAAGATTTCCATGCCAGGAGGGTGCAATGGGAAAACCAAATTTCCAACGGGGAGAATTAGAAATTGTATGACAAAAGAAATAAGATAGAAAAAAGGAAAGTGCTAAAAGCCAAAGAAAATCAACCAGACACAAAAGCAGAAAAGCCAAGAAAAGTTGTCATAAGAAAAATAGCAACAATGGACCAAAGGAGTGTGTAGTTTCCCTTTTGGAGTTAAGTCACAAAGAAGGAAATCCAAGAAAATATTTCATAAGGAAAATAGAAACTTTGGTTCAAGGAAAGCACAATTTCCAAATGGGATGAAGGATACCAGAATGGAAACATCTTTGAGGACTCAAACTTGCTAAAATTCTCAAGAGGGCACATTCATGGCTAGGGTTAGGTTTCTATGTGGATGAATTGCTCTCATAGGTCACCTATATCTGCTAAACAAGTCACCGGAGGTTTATAAAAAGAAAAAGGGATCTCCTTACCTTTTTTTGTTTGATGATTGATTTGTGTTCATGTGAAGCATAGCTTCTACTGAGTGATGTACCTCATACCTTTGGGAGATGTACCCTAATTCCTTCCATCCCTTCTTTTATTCCTCCCTTTCTGTTTCATTGCAGGTGTTGGAGAGATAATTTACAACACCATAGATTCATATCAGACATCCATGGAATCCATTCTCTTCAGTGAGGTTGAGCTCCAGTGAAGTGAAAGCTTCACCTACGCTCCCATCCATATTGATGTCCGATTTGGGCCTCCTACCCACTGTTTTGAGTGAAATTTTGGAGTGATCAATCCTCCAAATATTTATTTATGTGAAAATACCATAAAAAATTCTTAATATCTCTGTTATACTATAATAATTCTTTCCAATAAGCTTACATGTCAAGTTTCCCATGAATAATCTTTAATTTGACCATAGATGAGAGATTTGAGCAATTTAATGCAATTAGAATATAGTAAGGGGCATGAGAATGTGTATGAATGTTTTAATATGTGAAATGAAGATGTATTTATATATTTTAAATCCCATTATAATTTCTTATAACCTTCTGCTACGAAATACATGCACCTTTGTACAAATATGCTAGATGGCTAGTAAAAAATTACTAGTTTCACAGTTTTATTAATTCAGAGAGTTTAGTGCATCCATTTTCGATTTTGTAAGTTGATGTGGCTTTTGGAATGAAATAATTATCCATAAAAACCTTAATACTGAGTTTTATTTGAAGTTGTACACTATTTTGGCAGCCTCCACTGTGTAGGGTCTCCTTGGGCCAAAATTGTCAATTTACCCCAAATCATCCCAAACAACCTCAGATCATTCCAGATCTGTCCTTTACTATATGAAACCTTATTTAATCAATTTTATCAGCCATAAAATACCTATGAACCTTTCCTATGATCCCTGGTTGATTGGACATGAGAAAAGTGCTTCCTAGTTTCACGGTTAGGTAACCTAGATGCATGGAAGTAAGTTTCAGCATAGCTAACTCTGAAACCTAAATGGTCCCTGATATAAATGTTTATGGAAGACACTCTATGAGTCCTAAATTTTTTCCTTGATTTATTCCATCATTCATTGCCATGTGTATTCAATTCTCAGCAAAATTACCCCTATTTGCGTAGTTCAAATTTGACTGATTGAGTGCACAAGTTTGGTTCAGAAATTTTAATTTAATTTGCATAATGATTAGTGTTCTGATATGTACATAATATATTGAAACATTATAATGGTATCAAATCACTCTCCTTGACTCATCTTGTGGAAATAAATCTCTCAGTGAATAAATTTGCATCCATGTCATACTATGAGGATGCCTATGATGAGAAGTATGAAGAGTACTGCAGATAGTATGAAGAAGAATAATTCCTCTACGTTGATGGATTCTTAAAAAGTGACGAGGATGGTGAATTAAATGGCCAATAATATAGAGAATAAATTAGGGTTGAACCTTCAATGGTCTAGAAAGAATTGACCAAGATGAAAGAAGCATGTGAAAACATGCCTTGTTGCTACCAGGAGTATTTAGCTTTGGGTTAGAACATTTGTGCAAAATTTTCTTTCAAAGAATATATTTATTTCAAGTATGGATTCTGGCCCAGGGATGTGGATGATAATTCTTTCAAGATCAGAAAATCATCCATAAAGGAACCAAGTTGTTCCAACTCTGTGAGTAAAGAAGAAGAAAGAGGAGCCAAAGGTGAAGATTCAACAAAGCCATATGTTGGTCTAAGCATTATGAAATTCTTTGGGTTCTCTTCAAGAAGAGATTATAAGAGTTGTGACCTGAGCACCACTCAATATGGAGAAACATCAAGCTTCTTGAAAGAATATGAAGAGAATCCATGTGCAGATGAAGACCTGACAGTAAAAAATATGGTTGTTGGTAGTGTGGAGAATGAATGCACTTCCAATTTCTTTGTGGGTGATTTCTAGATCACTGCTAAGGATTTTAGTTCACGTGAGGGTGGTGAGACATCTTTTAGATCAGATCCAAAGGAACATTATAAACCGGATCTGCAATCACCTCTCGAGCCTAATAATAAAGAAGAAGATAAGGCCACACTAGTTGGGTATGAACCAGAGAAATTGGTGGAAGAACATGCCACCATAGTATCCCTACATGAAGAGGATGAAGATGAAATGCCAAAGTATGCAGGGGTGCTTTTTTATTTTTTCAGATATTACACTTCATTGCAGCCCTATGATATACCTTCCCCTTCATATAGTGTAAATGAATTTATAAGGTATTCTAATGTTGATGTGTATGCTAAGAAAGAAACCTATGTTGTGGATTTATTCCATAAGAAATATGAGCATGTATGTCAGCCATTGGATGAAGGACACTTGATGGATAATTTTCCTTGTGAGACACATGTTTTGAGTGGATCACTAAAGGATGATAGAGATAAGCTTATGGAAGCCATGAAGAACATTGTTGAAACCAATTCCTTGGTGACAAGATGTTGTTGGAAATCTTATGGAGGTAAGTGGGAAGGAGAATCCTTTCTGGAAGAGTGCATAGCACTGAAAGAAGGCATGGCCACGATGGAGGAGAGCTATATGAACCTACTACCTGACAGATATCATCTCCTCATGGTGGATGAAATGTACCATAGTGCACTCAAGAAGGAAGAAGAAGAATCATAAATTCTCACTAGTAAGTTGGAGATCACCAATAATTCATTGAAGAGCACACGGAGGGCCCTTCAACAATCAATAATACAATCAATAATGCAGAATGATCAACTCCAAAAGGAGTTGATTTCATCACACACCCTATCCTACATGGAAGATGGTGATTGTCACATGGCAGATAACATAGTGGAGGTGATGAAGGAACCTCATGTGGAGGACAAACATGAGGAAAGTTTTTATTTGCAAGTGTTGGAGAAAGGAGATGCCATAGAAGATATTTACCAAAAAATTGACTTATTGCATAAATACATTAAATAATACATACCATTCAGATATGCAAGTAAAGGTACTTATTTGTACAGGGATTGGATATACAAGCACATCAGTGAGATGGAGGTCCAAGGACGCACAAGTTTTTTCGGCGTCTATAAGGAGTTGTTTGACGTGCATGCATTGGAGGAGAGGCCTCGGGAGCTACCCATATGGAGAGAATACTTATCTAAGAAAAGGGTGATTGATTACATTCCACATAAATCAGCAAGCCAAATATTTTATTCATAAATGGATTGGGTGGATGAATACATATCCAAGAGGGAGATTCATCAAGGAAAAAAATATGTTTGCTTCTATGATAATACTTTTGGATTTATGATATTGTCATATCCCATGGGAAACCACAAAGATATATTTTGCAGCCATCATATACCTCCAGTACATATGCACAGGAGGTGCATTTTGATTTACATGTGCCTGAAGGATTTGAGAGAAAAAAAATGGAGACCAGGCATTTGCACTTTTTCAGAGAGATTTGGAGATGCCTCTTGGTGAAAGATGTATAAATTTGGAGGAGGCACAAGATGGTACAACTTATGAACCAATGAAAGGAGTGAAGGGATTATTTATTTTGGTGCCAAGTAAGGAGTAGGAGGCTCCCACACTAATTCATGGGGATTTGTTGAGAGCACCACCCCCTTCTCAGTAGCATCAAATGCATCCATTTTCTATCTTTGATTCCTCCATTCATGGTGGTGATTGCATGACTAGTGGCAGAGAGTTGATCCATTGGGATTGTTCACATGGAAAAGTAATAAAATTACCATATGGATCCGATAGTTGGAGGATTTGTTGATAAATGGATGGAATGGCTAGGTACTTTTTTGAGTTATGCACCTTGGAGGGTCTACCTTTTGCTTACACTATGATATTTTCAATAGACACAACCTACATCTTCTGGGAGAAACATGGGCATCTAAGGTTGTTGGAGGATGCCTATAATTGTTTTGGGACATGGGACTCACACCTATGTCATTGCAGCAACATAATTGTGAGATTCAGTGTTGGTGTGCATCAAGCACATAAAGAATTTTATGTTGGATGGGGAAGTCTCACAAATACCCACTTTTGCATTGGGAGTTTCCACTTTGTGGTGGTATGATTTCCACAACATGATTTTCATTTTCTATGATGATAAATTTTTATTGCTGCTACTGATGTTTGGAAGGAAACAAATAATACCATGGGATCCTAGAATTATTAGGAATGATATATTTCCAAAAGGGGCAGTAACATTTGGATGCTTGCTGAGAAGGCAGTGGGATCCAAGCATTCTACTTAGTTACCTTAACTGGGTTGACAATTTGGGNTTGGAGAAATGATTGTGATCAGAGTGGTGCAACAAAAACATGGTGGGAAAATGTTTGTAGCACTCCGCGGTGCTTCTTCTTGAGGACAAGCAAACTTGGGAGGGTAGGACTATCATGTACCCACATTTTCATCACCAAAGTGTTGACTATTCCAAAACTCCTAGGGGTTCCAAGTAACATTAATTACTCTAGCCTCGGGAATTTTGTCAAAACATTATCTATGAGGGTTATACTTAGTTCTATTTTAATTTATTAATTAATTAATGTGCAAATAATATGTGGAATTAAGCTTGGCATGTCAAGAGGGCACAATGGACAAGCCAACTTTCCAAGGGGGAGGATTAGAAATTGTATGAAAAAAAATCAGATAGAAAAAAGGAAAGCACTAAAATCCAAAGAAAAGAAGCCAATCACAAATGAAGGAAAGCCAAGAAAAGATGTCATAAGAAAAATAACAACAATAGACCAAACGAGGGAACAATTTCCCTTTTGGAGATTTGTCACAAAAGAAGGAAAGCCAAGAAAATATTTCATAAGGAAAATAGAAGCTTTGGGTCAAGGAAAGTGTAGTTTCCAATTGGGATGAAGGATACTAGAATGGAAACATATTGGCGGACTCAAACTTGCTAAAATTCTCAAGCAGGGCGCATTCATTGTTAGGGTAAGGTTTCTATGTGGACGAATTGCTCTCATAGGTCACCTATACATGATAAACAAGTCACTAGTAGTTTATAAAAATACAAAGTGAGATCCTTTAATTAGTTTTTTTTATGATTGATTTGTGTTCATGTGAAGCATAACTTCTACTGAGTGATGTACCTCAGACCTTTGGGAGATGTGCCCCAATTACTTCCATCCCCTCTCGTCTTCCTCCCTTTTTGTTTCATTGGAGGTGTTGGATCGCTAATGTAAAATGCCATAGATTCATATTAGACATCCATGGAATCCATTATCTTCATTGAACTTGATCTCAAATTAAGTGAAAGCTTCACCTACGCTCCCATCCATATTGATGTTAGATTTGGGCCTCCTGCCCACTATTTTGAGTGCAAATTTGGAGTGATCAATACGCAAACTCTTTATTAATGTGAAAATACCATAAAATATGCTTAATATATCTGTTATACTATAATAATTCTATCCATAAATCTTACCTGTCAAGTTTCCCATGAATAAGCTTTAATTTGACCATAGATGAGGGCTTTGAGCAATTTAATGCAAGTAGAATATAGTGAGGGCCATGAGAAGGTTTATGAATGTTTTAATATGTTAAATGAGTATGTATTGATCTATTTTAGATTCCATTATGAGTTATTATAAACTTCTAATACGAAATACATGTACTTTTGTACACCTATGCTAGATGGCTAGTAAAAAATTACTAGTTTCACAATTTTATTAATTCAGAGAGTTTTGTGCATCCATTTTAGATTATGTAAGTTCTTGTGGATTTAGGAATGTACCCAATATCCATAAAAACATTAATACTGAGTTTTTGTTGAGTTTTTAAACTTTTTGGGCAACCTCCATTGCACTGGGTCTCCCCGAACCAAAACTGCCAATTTTCCCCAAATCATCCCAAGTAAACTCAGATCATTATAGATATTTAATTTACTATATAAAAAATTATTTAATATGTTTTATAATTCATAACATACCTCAGAACCTTGCCTCTGATCCCTGGTTGATTGGACATGAGAAAAGTGCTTCCTAGTTTCACAGTTAGGTGACCCAGAAGCGTGGGAGTAAGTTTCAGCATGGATGAATCTGAAACCTAAATGGTCCTTGATATAAATGTGCTAGGTAATACACTCTAACATTCCTAAATTTTTTCCTTGGTTTCTTCCATCATCCGCTGCCCTGTGTTTTCAATTCTCAGCAAATATACCCCTATTTTCCTAGTTCAAATTTGATTAATTGCGTGCACAAGTTTGGATCAGAAATTTTAATTTAATTTGCAGAAATATTAGTGTTCTGATATTTACATTAGATATCATAACATTACAATATCATACCCTCAATATTACCAATTTAAAACAAGAACTCGATACTTCCAAATCATGACAAATGTCCATCGACTCCATAATTCTCGCATCTGTTTTCCTAACAATCCATCACTAACCACTTAAAATAGAATACAAAGTTATCTTAGATCTTGAATACATTCCATGGAATCTGCTACTTTTCCCTAACGTCACTTATACTCTCAAAACCTGCTAACAAGAGAGATTTTGATTACATGGAAATAAATAATCTGAATCTAAGAACTTCTAGATCTTATTTTAGAACTTAGAAAATACAATAATCCCTTAAAGAAAACCTCATCTTTTGGGTAAATTTTCTGACTTGGGAGATATCCTCTTGCATCATCGAACCTTCCATTGGTTACATGAATTCTATTTCTGCAATTTGGAGCTAGTGATAAAAGCAGTTTTCCTCTCATACACCCCTACAAATCTTGTTTGCATGACAGTAACAATGTTAGTCCTTAATTCGACGTTACCTGAGTAGTACTATGTTCTACCTTCTTTGTATACAAAACATCTATTTATATTTAGATCACATTCATGTGAATGCTTGATTTCGATTACCCAACTTAAATTACCAACATTGAAACCTTTTTTAATTAATTTCCTTCCTTTCTAAGGATTTCAAAGGAATTTATTCATTCCTCCTTCAACATCTATGTCGTTCCTTTATTCAAATCCTGATCAACATCTAAATTTTTATATGCCCATCTCTATATGCTCTCCGTCCTGCACCAAGTGTGATCTTGGCAGATCAAAAATAGTTATGGACAAGTCCTAGTACAATATGTATAATTATATGCTTGAGAATCTGTAAGTCTGGCCAAGGTTCAAAAGCCATTGTCTCTGTGATTCTGTAAGATCCATTTTGCATAATCTTGTCGTCTGGGAATAATGTGACCTTAAAAACATTAGGTGTTGTTTACATCTTGAATGAGGATAAGAAGGGAGAGTATATGATTGGCTTAAGTGCTAATGGGAAGAATATTTGCAAAGATCCTAAGAATGTAGTGTATTTCTCCCACTGGCAAATTAAACCAATAGAAAGAGTACCTATAATTCCCTCCTCTCACTGTTGAAAAGTCAACTTCTAGAATTTAATTGCCACCATTGATTTACAAGGATGAACAATACCTGTGTAATCTGGAAATTGTTAATGGAATTTACCAATATCCATTCCTAGAGACTCAAAGGAATGACTTCATTCAAAATTTTTTGGGGATTTCACTAAATAGAAAACATCATGCTCATTCAATGAAAAAATCGTATACTTCAAGCTCAACTAAGTTTGAATCTGCTAGTTTGATAAAGAATAAACAAATTCATTTCCATGCAAAGACCTTTCGGGTTTTTAGATTCGTCTTTCTTCATATCTCATGCAGAGGCACATATAAAAATACTCAGGGAAGAGGAAATAGAAATATTTGAAAATTTTCAATATCTTTATTAGATTCTTGCCATGCCAAAATTTCAACCTACATGTGGTTTGAATTGGATTTTATACACAGTCAAAACAAATTTGAGCGATCATATGTACTTAGGATGGATCAAATTCTCTATTTTAAGAAAACACCACATCTCATCTCTAATTCTTCTAACCTCCTTAACCATTTACTCTAAATACCCATAAATCTAATTGAAATCATAATCTTGTGTTGTTATTGTTCTTTGTTTCTTTTGTAGTTTCAATTTCAAGAGAGCTAAGTAGCCCTTGCAATATCTTTTAATCATTATATCATAATGGGTAGCTCACATAGTGCCTCTGGAATCTCCAAATTTGGTATACAGAACTTCAAATTGTTTGTGTGACATTACTTCATTTGAGATAGTTGATATCAGAAGAAGAAAAATTTCGCTCTCTGCATTTATGTACTAATAATTTTGGTTCAAAGATGCAAAGAATCCAATAAAATTTAATGGAATACCTGTGGTAGCTAACTTTTTATTTCATAGGCAATTATCTCATTTAAAACTGATCTTAATACTCCAAATTTTTATCATCAAAATTCTAGATTAATTGAAAATTTGATTTGCTTTGTTGGATCGTTTAGTTCATATAGAACAATAGAACATTGCCACCAATTCTCACATATCATTATGTTCTTTTTATATTAAATCTATGGATTAAACTTTCTACTCGACCATTTGCATCGATCGGACGACCTAGCTCGCGTGAGCTTTCACATCACGCGTTGCTGGTCATCCGATCGGTGCAAATGGTCGGGTAGAAAGTTTACTCCTTAAATATATACACCAATCTCTAAAAAAGACATTTATTAATTAAATTATTCTTTCTTTTCAGAATTGTACATATGAAAAAATCGTATCCCTCGACGAACATGTTCAAAATCATTGTGGTGTTTGATCACTGGACACAAATCCAATTTTAAGGCCATGCATAAAGTGACTTGGGGATGTTTCAATGGTTTCGATAACAAGATTTTGGTGCACTAGTTTTTCTCAGTTGCATGGTTGAGGAGAATAACAAGGGAATAATATGTTTATAGGCCCTAAACCTTTTTATGACAATAACATGTATTAGCGTCTTATATGGATGTTATGGTATCATAAATTTGGTAGTTTTGAAATTTTTGGGCTATTTTTCTTATAAATTAATTAATAATGTTAATTTTATTTTAATTTTTACTATTATAAATGGTTAATATTTTAAAAAAAAGATTGATGATTATGTTTTAAAATAAAGCAAAATAAAATAAAAAATAAAAAACACATTTTTTATATAAATAAAATAAATAAAATAAAACAAATTACATTAAAAAATTACTTGTAAAATTGAAATTGAAATTTAATATTAAATATAATAAAAAATAGATAAATTGAAATTGCTTTATTTATATTTAAAATAGAAATAAAAAAAAATTGTATATTTAATTAATGATATCTATAAAAAGAATATTCATACATAACGAATCAAGTATAACTAAAATAAGGATAAGTAGGATGAGTCATGTGGAACCTTAGGATGTGCTCTTGCGGAACCCTACTTGGTAGTCTTAAAGTGTGGTCAAGATGGGATACTATGACCCGCTTGTTGATTACATTGAAGATTCATTGACTGACGATGACATATTTGTACACATTGAATGGTTCGATCAAATGGTGCGGACTAGTGGATCAATTGGTTGTGGTGGAGTCAATGTATTCGACCGAAATGAGGTGAAATATATTGGTATTCATTCCATCTCCTATCGAGTTGGAAAAAATCTAGACCCTTATAATGTGTGTTTCTCTAGTACGGGAAACTCTGTAAACCAAGAACTTGGCTCTGAATATGGTGAAAGAAGGGTTTTGTAGGGGGGTGTGGTTACCTTTGGCCTTGATAAGGAGTTTGGGTATGATATTAACCTGGACTTATAGACACGTATTTAATTCATGTCATGAAGGAAAGAGAGTGGGACCAATTGCAAAGTGAAAGGAACACATGGAGGGGAATAATTAACCAAACAATTTTTTAAAACACCTTCTTTTGATTGATGAGGTTTGGTACCACTCGATTAAAAGACACCTTTAGTGTATTTATTTGAGAATTGAATGGTAAGATCAAACATTTAACCTTGTTATTTTAAGGAGTACAACACTACATGGGATAAACATTGACTAAAACACCCCATTTTCAACATCTTTTTTAGCATGATTTTGGGCCAAATCTCAGAGTTTTAAATTTAATAATTGAAAAACTACAACTTTATAGACTTAAAACTAAAATCTTAGCATTTTTTAGTCTCTAAATCAGCCATAATGTCATAATTGCAATTTGAACCACAAATTGATAAATTCAAGTATTCTTCGGTTATTGGATTCCAATAAAAGTGTTTGAAAATGGGGAAATTTAGTTAATAGTTAGACAATGACCTACAACATACATGTTCAAGTTACTTCCTCTTATTTACAAAACAAGTCATGGAAGGATAATTTGAAAAAGAAATAACCATTTGAACAACTTTCTTTGGAGATGGAATGATAAGTAGAATGTTGTTGTAACTTGAATATTTTATTTTAGGGGTGAACATTATTATTTTACCCTAGTGTTTTGTTGAAGAAGGCATTATTATTGTTTTTTGAGTTCACTCATTGTATTTTTTTTACACATTGTACATTTTTATAGTCATATTGACCAATAAAAAGAATCCATATTTTCTTTCTCTATGGATGATTTTGATGAAGATGAAGAATGGGATCTTCTAATAATGGAAGATATTTAATAGAAAAACATGTTATTTTGTAGGAATCTCATCACAAAATCCATTGATGAAGTTGCTTCCTTCCACTCTGTTAACATTGTTAATGAGAAGCATCATTGTGAGGTTTCCTTGTTGCAATTTATTTATCTTGGTACAATTAGCATAACACATCAATTGACATCATTGAAACACAAAGTGTATAGGTAAGATTGTTCATTGATTGGTGTCTCCTCCAAACTAAGTCACCCTTGAGGGTATTGAACTTGATTTTCCTTGAAAACAATACCCACACTTTAACTGAGTGAGCTAGCTGGAATTAACTGCACACATGCCTCATTGATTTTCCTAGGTTTTAAGAATATCACTTGCCTCCACAATTGACTATGTAAGCCACTTATATACCTGAGGAGTACATTCAAATTCTTGGGAGATATACCCAACATAATAGCCATTTTTATGAAGTTAGTGGTACAATATTTCAAGTTTCACCTTTTTCTTTTGTTGGAAGTTTTGTCACAAAGTTTGGGTTTGATAATCATTAAATTTTATTTAGGTTTGNTTTACAGTTTATAAACTATAACACTTAATATATAAAAATCAATTAATAATCTATGTAATAAGAACCATTTTGTATTTTCATGAAAAAAGAAAGAGCATATTAAGTTAGCTTATACGATTTCATTATTTTTGAAAAAATAAACAAAAACATTATTCCCACGTTCGCTAAAATTTCCCATTCCCTGAAAAAAAAACACAACAATCTGCTTTTTAAGAAGATGGGTCTCATATTGGTGCGCGATCAGATTAGGAGTCTTCAATTTTGCTTGGACAAGTTGGATCGCCAGCTCCTGCTGTTACCCACCCAGCTAGCAAATTTATTAGATAAAATTATCTGGGATTATTGGGATTGCTGTCAAGTGGGAGAGATGATATGCTATTCAGAAAATTAAAGATCAAACACAAAGCCAAACTAATAAAACTCAAACAACAAGATAGCTCCCAGGGAAATAAAAAATAATGATCATATTGTTATCTTGAAGGCTGATAAAGGGGGAGCTACGGTTATTATCAACAAGGAAGACTATATTGATAAGATGAAAGCGCACTTGGATTCTAGTGGTTGTTATAAGAAAATTAATAAGAACCCTTTGAATTGGATCATAAAGGAAGTTACTGAAGCCATAAATAAATATTCCTTGGATGAAAAGATCAAGAAAAAAATCATTATCTTTGACCCCTTGGTTCTAAGAATATATGGAATTCCCAAGCTCCATAAACCTAGGGTTCCCCTCCGACCCGTTGTAGACACCATAGGCTCACTGACCTACAGGCTCACAAGCTCGTATATAAAAGACTCATCATACTTTATCGATAAAATAAAAACCAAACATATGGATGACAAGGATATATTCTTGATCTTGGAAGTAGTGTCCCTCTTCACAATGATTCCCATCAAAGAAGACATCAAATTCACAGAAGACCTAATTGATCCCGAAACATCCAAACTTGTAGGCTTGTGTCTAAAGTCCACATTTTTTAGTTTTAAGGGTGATGTTTATGAATAGACCTGTGGAGTGGCTATGGGTTCTCCCATTTCTTCCATTATAGCTAACCTATTCATGGAGAACTTTGAGCAAAAGTCCTTGAACTCAGAAAATCCAAAACTAGAATGGTGGTCCAAATTTGTCGACGATATCTTCTTAATATGGGGGCATGGGAAGGAAGAACTAGAAAAATTTGTTGATCATCTAAATAGGCAAACTGAATCCATCAAATTTACGAAAGAGTTTGAGGAAAACATTGCACTTCCCTTTCTTGATACATTAGTTATTAGAAAATAGGATGGAGGCATAGCCCACAAGGTCTATAGGAAGAAAAACCACACAGAGCAATACCTTCACGCCCATCACCCAAACCAAAAGATGGGATTTCTTAACCAGGTATAATTTTAGGGGTGAATTTTATCCCAGTGGGATATTTTTCCATGTTTTTCTCCCAAAAAATATTTGCAATTTTGTGTTTTTTGAAGCCCTGTTTTGCCCAATTTTGATGGGGTAAAATTTTTTCATCCTAAGAATCACCAAATTATTATAAAAATGATATAAAATCCATGGAAATTGATTTTTTTTTGAAAATATCACCAATCACTTTATCGTTGTCGTTTTAAGAATTTGTAATATTTGCCAACATTTATACACTTTTAAATAAGCATGGTTCCTTAAAATCATCCCGGTTCTTAACACTATGTTCACTAGGGCCCTAAGGGTTTCTGATAAATACCACATAGACTTCGAGAAAGAACACCTACACAACATCTTCCTTAGCAATGGCTATAACCTAACTCAAATCAACAAAGCCCTAGAAATAAAAAAAACCCACGAGAATAGACCAAAGGTTTCATCCAAAAAGAGGAAGGTGGGGGATTGTAAGGCATTTCTCCCTTACATCCAAGGGATCACAAACATAATAGCTAAACACATGAAAACGAATAACATTGATTCTGTGTTCTCACCACCAAACAACATCAGAAATCTCCTTAGGTCAGTAAAAGATATGATTGACCCAAGTCTTAAAAAGGGGGTTTACCTGATTCCTTGTGAATGTGGGAAAACCTACATAGGCGAAACATGACGGTCCATTCGAACTAGAGTTAAAGAACATTGTGCTAAAATCCGTCTCAATAGAGCCCATA
This sequence comes from Pseudotsuga menziesii, assembly GCA_001517045.1. NCBI lineage: Eukaryota > Viridiplantae > Streptophyta > Pinopsida > Pinales > Pinaceae > Pseudotsuga > Pseudotsuga menziesii. The sequence goes on along the minus strand of LPNX010589216.1, from coordinate 479,709 downwards.
AGTCAGCTTTAGCGGAGCACTCTCATAACACAAAGCACCCAATTAAAATCGAGGATATGTAGGTGCTAGCGCAGGTCGATAATTGGTCAAGAAGAAGAATTAGAGAGGCAATCGAGATAGTTAAGAACCCTAATTGCCTAAACAGAGATGACGGTCTTTCTATTAGTCGATCCTAGTTGCCTAACCTAACCAAACTAAATATGAATTGAATTTAAGAATTAAAATTGAAAATAACCTTACTAAACTAAAATTAACTTAATAATTAAAACTTAAAATAAAATAAAATAAAAACTAAACTAAGGTTAAAATTAAAATTAAATTAATAATATAATATAAAATTAATAATAAAATTGAAATTGAAAATAACCTTACTAAACTAAAAATTAACTTAAGAAATAAACTTAAAATAAAATAAAAATTAACTTAAGAGTCAAACTTAAAATAAAATAAAATAAAAAACTAAACTAAGGTTCAAATTAAAATTAAAATAATATTTCTAAAATTAAAATTAAATTAAAAAAATATAATCCTAATTATAATCATATTTAGAATTAATTATTTTGAAGTTAAATGGAATTAAAATCAAATTACTAAATCTTTCTATTTCAAATTAATATTAATTGTTTTACATTCAATTTATATATCAAACTAAAATTAATTAATAAATTAATAAACTAACTTATAAAATCTAAACTAATAAACAAAAAAAATTGAATAATAATAATTATCTAATAAATAATTAATATAGTCTATTGAATTGTTATTGGGGATAATATTACAACTAAAACTTAGGGATTATAAAATTATAAATTATAAATTATAAAATTTTAAAATTAAAAAACCCTAAAAACTACCGACAAACCAAACCTAGTAGGAAACTCACAAGTGGGTTGTTTCTGTATTAATACACCTATGAAAGATGAACGATCTCCCCAGGCATCGCTATGTCCTAAAGATGAGCCATGCCTGGATCGAAACATCTAGATTAACTCTTCTCACCACAGACTCTCCATTAAATGCCATGAATCTTTAATGCGGAATCTCAACTAACCTAACTAAAATCAAATGTATTAAAATTTAATTACCTCATACTAGATTTTTGTATCAAACTTTCATTTCTTGCAGTGATATGTTGAGTGAAGGAAAGCTTGATGGTTGACAAGGCAAGACATATTTGAAAACTAGGAAAAACCGATTACTTTAGTATTCATCCTAACATCATAAAAGTAAGGAGAATATCAATATTTTATTGGAATTTCATACTTAAACTACACAGTTTGTTTGTATCTTTTAATAAAAATGTCATTTAGTTCTATTTTTTGCACTTTTATAGTCATATTAGCGCACACACACATATTAATTGCAATTGTATTATACTTTGATTTACTTTGAAATGAGTTAATATTAGAAATATAATACAAATATAGTTTTCCATATAAAATTAATACTAACATCTAATATTGTTTTTCTTTAGATCAGAACAATTGATGACACAATCCACGATGATCCAAACTATGTTGAGCATGCTTCAGATATAGGAGAAGAAGAAGACAATGATGATGATGATGATGGTGGTGATGAAGATGATGAAGGTGATGATGATGATGATGATGATGATGATGAAGGTGATGATGGTGATGAGGTTAACCAAGATGGAGAGTTTGATGACCATGATGAGGATCATGACCATAATCTTGATGATGATGTTAGTGGTGCTATCTAGTTAATGATGCTATACATGAGCATGCTACATTCTGGATTATATTTACATGTATTGTTGTTGATAACTATGATATATTTATCATTTTAAATTTATATTTATGTATGGAGATCATTATACAACTTATTTCTTATCATATTGGTATTTAAATCATATATATATTTGACTTCTTTTTTCTTTACTAAAATCATATCCTTGAAAGGTTTTGATATGTTGATCATACATTTGAATTTTAGTTTATTTGATTAAAGAAGATGATAGTATCAGTATTTTTTTGTTACTCTCTATATATTGGAAATTGTTAATGCTCTTTAATGGAGAGTTACTATGTATGATGATATTACTACTTCTGGATGGATGTTGTGAATTTCCCTTAAAATTCTTCGCAAATGTTATACTATAAATTTGAATTCTTAATGATATTGGAGAACTTTGACATATTTCAATATTTAATTGAAATTATTATTTAAATGGATGCAAACTCAACAAAAAATGATATATTTTAGTATTAATAATTGAAATTAGTATTTTTATATTGGGTGCAAAACGAGACATGCAAAAAAACACAAAATGGATTCCAAATTCGATGACAAATGGGACACAAAAGTGGATGCAAGACTAGACACAACACTGGATGAAAAATTGAACGTCACACCAGATGCAAAAAGTGGACACAAAAATGGATGCAAAAAATGACTCAACACCAGACACAAATATGAACACAAAATTGGGTTCCAAGCTAGACACAATACTAGGCCCAAAATTAGATGCAACACATGATACTATAGTAGACTAAAAACTATAATTCTAATTGGAGGTAAAAACTCGGAATTGAATTGGGAAAACAAATGGGCACAGATCTAGATGCAAAACTAGGCATAGCACAAGATGAAAAATGGATGCAAACATGGATGCGAAACAATATGTAAAAGTTGATGCAAGATGTGATGCAACAATAGACATAAAATTAGATGAAAAATTACAAAATGGATGCAAACATGGATGCATAAAAAGATGTAAAAGTTTATGCAAGATGGGACACAACACTACATGTAAAACTATATGCAAAACTAGGTGCAAAACTAGGTGCAAAACTAGGCTCAACATTGGGATCAACATTAGGCACAAACATAGATGCAAAAAAATATGTAAAACATGATGCAACATTAGACACAAACCTATGCACAAAAAATACATAAAACATGACACAAAATTGGAGGCAATATGGGATGCAACATTAGATGTAAAATTGGACACAAATTAGATGCAATACTGGTCCCAAAATTGGATGCAAATTTGGACGTAACGGTAGATGTAAAATTGGAAACATAATTGGATGCCAAATGGGTTGCAAAACTGGGTACAAAACTCGACATAAAATTAGGTGCAAAATCATATACAATGTTGGCAGCAAAACTGGCCACAAACAAGGATGTAACAAAAGACACAAAAATGGATGCAACACTAGATGTAAAACTAGGACACAAAATTTTTCATTTTACAAAATTGTACAATGGAACCAGTTTTAGCGCCATATCACTTACCTCAATTGGGAAACAAATTACACTAAAATATGACCCTAAATCTAGTTTTTGTTCTAGATTCATAGGAGATCTAACCATGGAAAGTAGGTGATTTTGGTGGTATACTTGGGAATATTAATGGAGGATCCTGGCTCGATGTGGTCGAGGGAAACTCAATATGTCAAAGAAATAATGTTGCTTTGGTACAACAAGCCCATTCTCAGCCATGGCTTGATGAATTGTGTAGAAGGAAATCTCCTACGGGATAAGTAGGGTTCTAGTCTGGTGACCCATATGGTTTGGATTGAGGTTTGGATACATAGGATGGCCAAAGCACAAACAAATTCAGAATCCAAGTTGACTATGTTATCTTGTGAGATAACGGGAATGATATTCCACAAGTATTCAATCCCTGGACAGGATATGGGATTGGTATTTCATCATAAGTTGAATATCAACCAACAACATGATGAGGAAGGTATGACAGAAGATCCCCCCATAACTATTTCTGGTGAACTTGATTTAGTTAATTTTCTTAACGATGGGATCAAATGAACATTGGGTCCAATGAGGTCCTTGGCTCATATTTTATACCTAATATGCGTTTTCCATGAAGTGGTGCACTACCATAAAACATTATATACTTGGTTAGGAATTGTTCAAGATGTTATTTATATGTGTCCTTTTGAACTAGATTCCCACATGCTCTATTTTGGTATGAGTTGTAGAACTAAACTCTCATACTCTTTTAGGTCATCTATGTTATTCTAAGTCATCATCCACCTTCAAAAATCATTGTTTCATGTGTACAATTACAACCACATGTACAAACAAATGATGGACCTCTCCACGACTAAGCATGTCCCTACAAGCCCCAAAATGTGCACCGCTTCGTTCTAAAATTGCCTACAAAAACTATGTATGAAATGCATTCCATATAGGTTAAAAATACACTTAGGCCTCCAAAATGCATGCCTGAAGAGAAGTTGAACTAGGTGGATTATCAATGATTCATATCCCATAATCTCCATATCTCATAACACAAGTTAGATTCCCAATGTAATTATAGTTACTATGGAAATTTTATTTCTAGACCTCAAAAAATAGTGTATCTAGCAAATTGACATTCATATGAAAAATTCAAGCAAGACCCTCAAAGAAGTTAGGCTATCAACATTGACCAATCAAGAAAACTAATCCATGTGCATTGTGTGGAATACAACCTTTAAGTACAAGGAAGATATTTTCGAGTTGTTTCACATGCCTTTCGAATTGACTAACACCCTAGCAATATTCCTTGGGATGATGGATGATATATTGTGTCACTCACCAATTCCTTTGTGGTCTTATATTTTGACAATAGTCTCATCTTAAATAATAACTATCATGTAAGTATTAGAATTGTTGTGCCATTAGATCTTCAGAGCAATGAGTGCAATCAGATTCTTAATTATTATGCAGTGAAAATGAATGAATAATACACACTGAACAAATCAAATCTCATAGGAAACAGATAAGTATTGCTTAGATAATTACAGTATAAACTTCATTACATCCTAGTAGTATACAATAATAATACATAAAGGAGAATTCAAATCATGAGAGATGAATTCGAATCTACCAACTCAATATGACTGCATGGCTAACTAGAAGTGTCTAAATCACTATCAGAGTTCAATTGGCTAACTCCAGATGTCTAATCGAGTCTCTCAATCAATTACAATCAATCAAACCGGTCTAACTGGAGTGGTAGGTAAGAAGCGGGTGAGAACCGATGCCTTCCCACGTGCAGTCATGCATAACTGGTGCTAACTGAATTGGACGATATCTAACTGAATGTAACTAAAGCATAACTAAGCTTAACTAGTTACCAACTGCTAACAACTGAAGGAAGTTGGTGATGTAACTCCCAATGGCTCCTAAAATATAGGGATTGGTTTAGGAGGTGCCTAAACTCAAGAATGCAAGTGCAGTTGGTTCCAGTTAGCCTCTATCGATGTTCCCCACAATCTAGTGACTGGTACATGTGGCCCCATTAGGCCAAGTGGACCCAGTAATAACTAAATGACTCCTAATTTAGGCTAATACAATCTAATAGACAATTTGGACAAGGGAGGATTATAAATCCTAACACCCCCCCTAAATCCTAACTTGGATAACTATTTGCCCTGGAAAAAAGGCCAAAAGTCACCCATATACAATCTAGAAGATAAAAAATGTTGCTTAATAAACCAAGGAAATAGGGAAAAAATCATGGGACCCCCCCCCACCCCTCAAAATAAGAAGGAACATGAAAATACAAGCTATCATTAGAAGAAAGAAGCTTCCTCCTTAGAAAAATAACTTGTCAAAAAACTCTACTACAATTTGCAACACTATGCAGCAGTATGGTTCTTCTATGCAACAACATCCTGAAGTTGTGCATGTGAGCCTCTCCAAACTAATGGCTATCGTCTGGAGGAATTTTCCTCTTTGGAAGAAGAAGAAAATGCTCAACTCAATCAGAAATATAGACAGTTGTATGATGAAAACTGGACCCATGTAGAGCAATTAAAATCAACTAATGAGAGAGAAAAAGTGCTTTAAAATTCGAACCATGTGAGGAACACCCAAGAAACTGATATATTTAGCCTTGAACATCAAACCATGTGAGGTAAAATCAGCCCCAAGTGTTAGGAGCAAGTGTCCAGGAGAATGCATAATGTCTCCATATTTACTAGTTATGTGAGGAAATGAGCATGTGATCAAATAGATAGGTAGAGAATCCATGGGGTCGTGGAGAGAGAATGATTGAGCTCCATAATATGATATATCTTCATAAATAACCAATTATTCAAAAAATATAATATCAGAAAACTCATAAAAGGAAACTAACATCAAATCCCCAATAGCAAGTTTGAAGAAGACTTGTAGTACTTGATTTGTCACACCAAAATTGATGAGACTGGCTACAAGCATGACTGAGTGCTCTTGGAAATTTAAACCAAATAATATCAGATAAATCCAAATAATATCATATAATATCCAAATAATATCATATCAGATCCAAATAATTTCATATCATATCTGAGAGTGTGGATTGATATCAAATCCTTGACAACAATTTTCAATGAGACTTGTTGTACTTGATTTTTCACACCAAAATTGATGAGAGAAGATTCACGCATTACTGAAAGCTATTGAAACTTAAAACCTGAACCAAATAATATCAGATCATATCCAAATAATATCATATCATATCCAAATAGGTTCATATCAGATCCAAGAGTGTGCTCCACCAAGATGGTAGATGCACAATTTTCTCCTTCTTCAAAATTCTGATGCAATCATGTAGGAATTTGTTGGAAGCTCTAGATCAATAAGAGTGAATGGATCGCTCCAAAAATCTGATATTATTTCCAAAATATCCAAAGTATTACTTATCTGCACACCAGAAACATCATTAGAGATAGAGAAATCAAATTCCTCTTGATTTTCTGAAACAATCGCCAACAAACTATGCACATAATTTAAAATAGAAGAATCACTGGAGAAAGAATGGAAGGAGACTTTTTATTCAATAAAAGAGATTCGAATGTCTTCTTTTGGATCATCCATACGAGAATATGAGATACAATAGATCTCATAAACTTCTGGAGCAGCAGGAGAAGGAGTCACCCCAAGGATACTTTCTTTAATTCGAATTGACTGTGTGGAAAATTCTGCTTCTTCTTCATCTTCAACAATTTTCTTTGTTGTAGGAGAGGGCATGAACTCATCATGTTGGATTTTAACTAAATATATCTCAACAACTAGTATTGGGGGATTGTTGTACAGGTATGGACACCTTATAACCATAGGTCTGGGGTTACCAACATACTCAGTTAACTTGCAGACAATTGACTCTAGACTGCATGAAAGGAAATAGGATGGTGAGAAGGAATTACTCGATTCACGAAGGTTGATCCTTGCTGATCCTCTTCCGCTCTGCTTCTCCTCCAAAGTCTTTAAGGTTGCTCCTCCTTCACCTGTTTAGAAACAATCTTCCAGATACAAGATGATTCATATATATAAGCAGGTTAGATAAATCATATATGAAATGCAGAAACATAAACATTCATCAAACCAAGATACATGAGACACATATGGGAGAAGGATTATCTTTATTAAAAATAATGAGGAAGTTCAGAGTACAACCCAACGCCTGAGACAAGGACTCCTCTACAGCCAAAGGATTCTGAGTTCCACTGCTCCAAAGACTTCTGTATAAAATCCAACAACATAACTTTGCTCCAAATCTATCTATCCAACACCCTCCCCAAGGCCTGTATTTATATGGATGAAATAAGGCAGTTTCGAAGGTTGAGGAGGTTGAGACAGTTAAGGGGATTAAGTTAAATGACTTAACTAATCTCAAATAAATGCGTGTTTTTATTGTTAAATGTCAAGGGTCATATCCACGGGTATGGAGAAGGACAACCCACGTATGATCCACGAGTTTCCACAAAATCAACCCACGGATACATCCATCCGCAACTTGTAACACCCGACACTCGCGTATGATCCGCGAGTTGCACATATATAAAGTCGCGGATATGTCTTGACATAGTTAAAAGTCAAAGAAACTAACTGGATGAAAGAGGAATGTATTTCATCAAAATCCTATCTATAGTGTTTTGGGCAAACCTCAATCCACAAATGTCCTTTTGTGTGCCAACATGAGGGATGTCGGCACTCAGACGAAGAGGTGCCATTCAAGTGGATAACAGATGCCCCCTAATGTGTGAGTTCAGAGGGAAGCGATGGCCGAAATACATTATAATGTTAATCTTTGGAGAACTCAGAAATCCAATGGAGCAGAGAGAGTACCTGAAACAAATACATAGTAATGTCATATACAAAGTTACATCTGAGGATGCTATGTTCAATTTACCGAAACACTAGCTCCTTTACAATATTGGAGTACATCAAATGATACAGGTATAAAACCAAGTATATTACAAAGGTGGATCGAAGCCACAATATATAGTAATGATGAGTCTTCAAAGATCTGGAAGTTGTATATAGGAAGTGAACATAGTCTTGCGCAACTTAGTCCATAAGTGAGGAACTAAGGTCTTCATAAAGGATCCCAAAGAACCAGTACAATCCAAGCCATGTGAATAAGGGTAAGCTGAAGTCGAACATGGAAAGGATTCAACAGTTTTTCAATCAATAGATGATAATCGACAACTGAAGCAAAGGAGTTCACCAATGATGAAAGTGAATCCTGAGGTACTATCGTTAAAACTCTAGGTCTTCGTCATCAGGAAGTGCTGAAATGGAACCATGTTGTGATAAGGAAGGCAATATATCCTCCAATGGATCACAAGAGTGACTAGGAACTGGGCAAAAGAAGGGAGACACAAATAGATAACAGATATAACAATGATGGGAACAGGCTATAGATCAGACAGTGGGAAGAATCCTTGAATAGTGAGCACAACACAGAGATGACCCAAGGCAGCGTATAAGTGACAAATAGGACAACTAGACTTATCTGTCATGTAGGAGACATGATCAGATTTCCCAGGTATAATGGACAAGAGGAGGAGTAAGAAACTCAAAGTGATAGCTGAACAAAAATGGACACTGAAACATGGATATCGGAAAACAAAGAGTGCTATGTTCAAGGATGACATGCTGCCATTACTGAAAACAAGAGAAAACTTCTTCCTTACCTTCCCTGTTAAATTTTAACGAGTCCAAGAAATTCAACTCGGTTCCCTCTTCATTTTTTAACAAGCTTGAAGAGATGGGAAAATAATGCTTGATAGTGTCACTGATTCGTGGATTTAATGAGCCCGAACTAGTACATGCTCAGTCGGTGTTTTCACATTTAGAGAGTCTGAAAACTCCAAAGAAGACTCTAGGGGGGTCCTTTTTTGTCCAATTTAGTCCCCTTAGGCCAAAAAATTATAAAACAAACCACAGAAGAACTCTCTCAACTTCCGAAGAAGAAAAGGTGAACCTTTTTCGTACTTAGTCAGGGAGGGCCAAAAAAGGTTAAATTACAACCTACCCAACGCTCCTTCTAGAACAACATAAAATAGCTTGAGTTTTACGAGTGTGAAGGAAAGCAAGATCACTCGGAAAGATCCATTTGGTTACGAAAAATGGGACTTACAACAATAAACTCGTTGCTTTATTCTTGAGTATTTAATGAGCATGACAAAGACACAAAGTACACTCGGAATCTTTTTCATGTTTGGGTCCAGAGCACGAAAAAGAGAAAACTAAGCTCAAACCGGGTGTTCCTTTTCCGTATATTTAGTCCCTCAGGTCCGAAAAAGTGATAAACCTATACCTGAGAATACTCTTCTCAATTCAAAAGAAAAGAGAGTGATCCTTTCTCGTATTATTCCGCATGGTTTGAGAAAGAGATAACCTACCACCAATGCGGATGCCCATTCACATATTCTTAATGAGCTTGAACGGATGAGATAACTCGGTAGTCAAGTTTGTTTTGAAGGAGTCAGACCTGGGCCTAAAGAAACTCCATAAGGGCGGGGAGTCCTATAAAGGGATAGCTTTCAAAAAGAGATTCAAAAGAATCTCTATTTGGCATGAAAAATAGTTAAGAGGATACCCCTGGGTTTGAAACAGTGGTGGCATGAGTACCAAAGAATGACAAAGGCATATAAAGAGGATACTCATGAAATAAGGTTCCTAGCCACGGAAGAACAATGGTAAAGACAAGGGACTAATGGTTTAGAATACCATAGTCTGTGGCAAAATGTTGAATGCTAAGGTTAATGTGGAGTGAAAAGATGCCAACATGTATTGGAAATAAAAAAACCACCCTATTGGAGCAACAACACTTTGGAAAAAGTGATAAACCTGGTCCAAGACACAAAAATAATGGTATTAGTTGATTGACATTTCAAACTATATAAAAAGACCCACTTTAGGAAATATAATTTCTATAAATAGGTTGAAAATTAAAACAAACTCACCATTTGAACTTTTGAGCCATAAAAGGGAAGATTTACCCTCTACCTTTGATCGATCACCATGGACAATTGCACCGACGAAATCGAAATCCACCAGCTTCAGGTAAGCCTATACCCTAAGCTCTTCAAATTGATCCAAGCAAATGTTAAGTTTAATGGTGAATTCAATATTTAAAAGCATCCAAAACTATGGCAAGGCGCATCTGCGGGTTGTTAAGAGGGAAAGTCGCGGATACGCGTTATATCCACAGGTTACCTAACTAGACAGCCGTGGATGATACGTGACTTGTCCAATTAGACAGTCGTGAATCCTGCGTGGAGGAGGAAAGCTTACATATATGTGAAATTTTTTTAAATTTTAATATGGAAATACAGAATCAAATTGCTTGTATTTGCTAGGTACAATATGGTTCTGGAATGGAGGGAAAGGGAGCACGAAATAATGGATCAAGTGGTGCTCCAAAGTGCGCCCACCATGCAGGCATTGAGGACCAATGGGCTACTGAAATTCTTCTGTACATCACCCATGGGGGCCAATGTCCGCATACTTGAGTTCATGGTCAATTATTGGGATCATGATATGGGGATGTTCAATCTACAAGGTGAAACCCTAGAGCTTACCGAGGAAGACATATATTTCATTACCGGGTTGTCACGAAGAGGGGCACCAGTGAACTTGGAGGGCACTAGCAGGGGCGGTGACCCCTTAAGTGTCCAAAACTATGTAGACATATTCTGTACACTGGGTACTCAGAGGAGGGGAACCAGCGTTCTAATTGCAGATATCCAAGATTTTACTCTCTAGGTATTAGCTAGCACCATTGTGAGAATAGAAAGATCTTCAGCGTTACATTTGGCCACCAGGAATCAAATGAGGATAGTAGTTGGCTGTTTTAGAGGTGCTCTCTATGACTGGTGCTCGGGAGTTTCCTCCATCATGAGGAGACACTTATCCGAATGTAAGAGAGGAAGATGCAAGAATTTTGGCTTTGCAATCATATTAGTGGCGTTCTTCTTCAAGAGAGTACCGGCACTGAGCCCCGCTATACCGTTACCGATCAAATCTCCACGTCAGCCAAGGCTGAGCCGGTGGGGAGATATCTTCCTCTGTCAAGGAGGAGGGGACATAGTACACAGTGTCTATGATGATGACTTCTACACATGGTGGGAATGACAGCTGTCGGCATTGGAGCAGTTTCCATATGCCGAGTTAGACTTCCGAGGTGACCCAGACCTTGTCCTCCCTCCAGGAGGAGCATGGGGTGAGCTAGGTAAGTAATTTTTTAATTTTATCATTTTCAAATTTTTATGAATTTTTCAATGATATATATATATATATATATACATATGTACAAGTCTTAACCCTATCCATGTGTCAAAATGCAGATATTGGACCGGTCCGCCCTGAAGGGCACCCTCGTATGTTCGTTCATCCGGTTGTAGGGGGAAGCTGGCCAGACTGACCCAACGAGTACCTATGATACAGATTGAGCATATCCCTACAGCCATGCAGTAGTTTGTTGTGGGGGTTCCACTGGTTTGGCTACGTATGTTTAGACGAGTGGCTAGAGTAGTGCTCGTATATAGAGATGCGGTGGAGGCTGCCGAAGCCGAGGAGGCTGAGGAAGCCAGAGCATAGAGGGACCCTGGGGACCAAGGAGTTCCTAGTGGCCAGGGCAGCCAGGTTTAGTTCTAGGGCATTTTGATATACTATGATCCACATTTTTGTACATTTTGTATATGATGGGATCTGAGGATCAGAATTTACCTATTTATAAATAGATATTTTACACACACACACACACACACACACACACACACATATATATATATATATATTGGTGTTTGTTGTCAGTTTATTTACAAGTGTTTCTTATATGTTTGCTGTATATTTTTATAAAATGTGTATGAGATGCCAATCCAAAATGTAATTAGCATATGCATCAGTCAATGAATTTTGGTTTCGTGGAATATGATTGAAAGTAATAACTTCAAAATGTCTTTCCAATAAATGAATTTGCATGAACTAACGTAATAAGATAGGATTTCGTACTTGATAAGCTCGATTGAGCTGGGAGACTACCAACTGAGAATCCAAATGGACCTCGAGCTGGGTAATGCCATGTGACAAAGCATCCCATAGGAGCTCAATAATGGCCCTATACTCAACAACATTATTAGAAGCAGGACCTAGACAAGAGCCTCCTATGGCAACAAGCTGTCCTGAGGGAGAATAGATAACCCATGCTGCTGAAGCTAGGTTACAAGTATGACGGATGGCACCATCAACGAATCCTATATACCGTTTGGAAGACATCTAAAACAACCAGCAGATAGTATAAAAAAAAAAACTGACAACCTAATGTACATAAAAATACATACACTAAAAAATACAAGAAAAAGTGATAAGCCTAAGCGTAGTACTTCTTCAGGTAGAGCCCATTTCTAGGCTCGGCCAGCTTATTCCCATCAAAATATACTAACTCATATGCACCTTTACTCAATAATTTCGACACGAAATAAGGTCCTAACCACATAGCCTTGAATTTTCCTGCCCCCAGAGGTTCTTTATCTTGGTCCCAAAGCAAGACAAGTCCCCCTTCAGAGAAAACCCTAGGTTTGATTGATTTATCATACTGAGTTTTGACCCTATTTTTATGAGCCTGATTAGCAATCAGCGCATCTCTACGCTGTTCATCAAGGTGTTCTAAATGTACCAGATGTTCTTCAAGCTCAGTCGTATCAGGTAACACATGAATGGCTATCTTCAAAGACAAGATTTCACATTCAATCGGAGTAACTGCTTCCACCCCGTGAACAAGTTGGAAAGGGGAGAAACCTGTAGAAGTCTTTACGTTAGTTCGGTAGGCCCAAAGAGCAGGATATAACATGATGTGCTAGTTAGAGCGGGATACATCAATTGTACGTTTAAGTATAGTTTTTAAAGTCTTGTTGATAGCCTCAACCTGACTATTTGCTTGTGGATAGTATGGAGAAGAATGTTCTTGACTAAATCCGAGCATGGTAGTCATTTCCGTCATCATGTTATTTTGAAAATGACTGCCATGTTCAGTGAAAATCACTTTGGGAATACCAAATCTTGCAATAATCTAAATTGAAAACGAAGAAAGCCATTGTTTCCCCGTCGGCTTTGAAAGTAGGCATTGCCTCTGCCCATTTCGTAAAATAGTCCACAATGACAATGATGTATTTATGCCCCCCAGTCGAGGCTGGGTTGCATGTCACGTATTCTATCCCCCATTTCATAAAGGGGCCTACCAAGACCAAGGGAAATAACGGAGCAGGATATGACTGCATTTTTCTGGTGTAAAGCTGACATGGATGACAGTGCTTCACGGCTTCCACACAATCTTTAAAGATCGTGGGCCAGAAATAACCGGCACGCAATATTTTCCGGGCCATTGCTAACCCAGATAAATGAACCCCACATGCTCCACTGTGGGAATCATTTAGGACAATCTGCGGTTCCTCATGAGTAAGGCAACGACGCAACACAGAATCTACCCCTTGTCGATATAATGTATCTCCTATAATGAGGTAGTTTATGGAATGAAGGCGTAACTTACGTCGTTGCTCCCTGGAGGAAGCTGTCGGGTACTTCAAAGTCTGGAGATATATAAGAATATCCCCGTACCAAGGATCAGAGGTGGATATCAGGAAGATGTGCTCATCTGGGAATGAGTCGTCTTCAACCACTACATCTTCATCAGTAGGAAATTCTACTATAAGCTCAGCAAAAACTAAGGACTTCTTAGACTTAGCGGATTGGAAAACCAAGTCAAACTCTTGGAGAATGACAATCCATTTGTTAAATTTTCCCCTGACGATCCGTCGGGATAAAACATATTGGAAAGGATTCACGTCTGCCACTACTGTGGTGGTCCTCAGTAAAATGTAGTGACGTAACCTCTGCACAGCATAAACAGCTGCTAAGGCTAATTTTTTGACGTGGGAGTATCTAAGCTCAGGTTCGGCCAAAGCACGGCTAAGATAATAAACAACATGTTCAACAAGCTTGTCGTCCTCCTGGACTAGTACTACCCCAATGGTCGACTCCGACGCGGCCAAATATAATATAAAATCCCTAGAATAATCTGGTGGACGTAATAAGGGTGACGATAGCAAATCTTTTTTCAATGCCTCGAGCGTAAGTTGCGCGGTTTCATCCCATACAAATGGGGTGTCATGTTTGAGCAGGCACATGAAACCTTTAGTGATCTTGGCATAATTAACAATAAAACGTCGAAGGAAATTAGACTTTCCTTGCAGGCTTTGAAGTTGCCTGAGGGAACAAGGAGGAGGCAGATTTACAATGGCCTCAACTTTCAATGGATACACCTGGATGCCTCTACTAGAGACAATGAACCTGAGTAATCTTCCTGACTCGGCACAGAACACACACTTGTGGGGATTCAAGCGAATTTTATAATATCTGCATCTCTCAAAAATTAACCGTAAATGATCTGGATGTTGTATCCTCTTGCGAGAATGTGCAGGCAGATCATCAAGGTATGGTTCGACAATGGCTTTAATGTCATGAAAAGCAAATTTCATAGCCCATTGAAAGGTTGCCCCAGCATTTTTCAATCCAAAGGGCATTTTCTTATATGCGAATGTACCCCAAGGGAAAATGAAAGCAGTTTTATGTTGGTCTTCCGATTTGATTTGGATTTGATTGTAGCCAGAAAAACCATCCATAAACGAAAACACCTCACTTCCCGCACATGCATCTATGATCTGGTCTATAAATGGTGTGGGGTAGTTGTTCTTAGGATAGGCTTTATTGATGTCTCTAAAGTCTGTACAAATGCAAATAGTCCCTTGCTTTTTATCAACGGGAACAGGGTTGGACACCAATTTAGTCAAAGCTATGGGATATATTGAAACCAGCTTTCAACAGCTTTTCAACTTCTGCTTTCACAGCCGCCGCTTTACGCGGGTTCACGGGTATTATTTTTTGTCGAACTAGCTTAGCATCAGGATAGGTTCAGATTTCATGTTCAACAATAGATGGATCTATGCCTGGCATCTCCTCATATGACCAGGCAAAGACATCGCGGAATTCCTTAAAAAGGGCAGTATATATGGAAATCTCTTCAGGAGAGCAGTTTGCACCTATAGATATGTTTTCCACGACATCAGGGTTCACAGAGATGTTGATAGGTATAGTGGCAGAAATATTTGCCATATTCCCCTCGGCAAAGATTCCTTCCCTAGGCAAGGGATTGATAGGTATATCAACATCTTTTGACAGTCTCACATGAAACTCTTGGTTTTCTATTCTGCTTAGTTCTGGAAGAAAATAGGATCAATGATGAAGATCCTCACAAATCTTATCATGTCCACTCATGGCTTCCAGAATAGCTTCATCAGAAGGTAAAACCGTGTCTAAACAATCTATAGAATGTAAAGATTTTTCCGCCCATGCGGGTAAATAGACTTCTTCCAGATCATCCGAGACCGTGAGAGGATCTGGAATGGGACCAACAGTGGCTTGGGTGATAGCTTGATAAGCCACCTCCACTGCCGATAAGGGCACTTGCGGTTCATGGGGAGTTGGGAGGACCCAAGGATCAGTCTTATCGACAATTGTAGCGATGGACTTCCCCACACTAGTAGAACCAATATAATTAACTGGGGTTGGAAGGTCAAATGTGCCCATCAGTGATGTGTACATTCTAGCTCCCAATCTCTGTGCAGTAGGTTTAGCCTGATCAACTAATGGCACAGTGGACTCATTAGACTCTAAACGACCTTTTCGAGTAAAATCAAGTTGGTCAACAGTAACCAACTTGCCCTCATGTGGAAAAACCACTACACGAAAAAAGACCGACACAACAGCGGACATTGCATAAGTCCAATTCCTTCCCAGAAGCAAATTGTAGTCCAAAGGAGCATCAATCACTTCTACTTCAACAGACACTGCTTTGCCTGCCAACTTAATCTCAAAACTTTGGAAGGATACCATGCGGATGGAAGGATCTTCCATCAAAAGCACTAAGTAAAGTGTTTGATGGGACTAGCTTTGGGGATCCAAGAGCTTTCCAACAGGCCAGGGACATAACACATGTAGAGGCCCCCTCATCAACAACTGCCCTTCCAATGGTCTTACCACCATGGATGACATCTATCGATAGGGATACATGGTAAGGCAGGCGAATTTTAACATCAGATAAATGAAATTTTGCCACGAGACTCGAAGAGTCCACGCTGCCTAGAGCTGCTAAGAGGGCATCCCGCTGAGCGGGACAACTCTGTAACACCTCTAAAGCTGACATTGCACACGGGTTTTGAGCTAAGTCTTCAACCACGGAGTAGTTGGAAGCATCCCTAGCATTAGGGTTATGCAAGGTCTTCTTAAAGACACCTTTGGGTATCTTTGGCATTATTTCAGCAGGTTTCTCTATGGTGAGAGGGTTGGAAGGTTCACCTACAACTTTACCCTTCTCAGGAGTCTCTTTCTCATAGTTTTTGTTCCTGGTCTGCAACAAAGTTGAAGATCTAACCATGTTGATATAGTTTGGGTCAAGGGCAGTTTGAGTGCCCCCTGCTACGTTAGAAGCTGAAGCAGAGTTCTGTCCTTGGGGAAAAGGATCCTTTAGGACAGCCGATTTTTGAGCTTTGAGCAGCTTCTGGGCTTGATCCATAAGGGGAAAAAGGTGAGTAAGGTGGTCCTCTTGGCACAACTTACAAGGGAACTTGACCTTCTTCTTTTCTTTCTTTCCCCCATCATCATTATTCACGAGCTTTGGCTTGTTTTGGTTTCCCTCTCCCTTCTTACCTTTCTTTTTCTTCCCGTCGGGCTGCTAATTTCCCTTCTGAGAGGTTTGCGCAAAGACATTTGCATTCTGGGGGGAGGGGGCAGCCTTTGCTTCCTCCACCATAGACTCTTTGACAGACAACTGGTGAAGTTGTTTTGTCAAAGACTCTACGATGGGAGAGTTAACGGATCCAACCACACCATCGGCATGGGGTCCAGGCTTAGGCTTCTCCGCCTCATGCGAAGGCCTCGGTGCCTCAGGGATGATCTCATATAAGATCCCAGATTGTGAATAAATCAAATCCAGTTATTGGGCCCTGAGTATGGCTTCTTCTTCATTTGTCACTCCTGAGGTGGATACGTCCTTAGATATGTAGGGTAACAGTGATTTAAGGAACCACTCTAAAAGGAACTCAGGAGGGATAGTGGTAACAGTGATTCATACCAGCCTACTGCATTTTTTGAAATACCTCTATCGCATCCCTGCCTCTCCCAAACCTACCATAGTCTACAGTCATATTGCTCCAAGAAACTATATCTCGTTCAAGCATTTTATCAAACAATTGGTGTACATACTCCATATTCCACATTTAGTATACTTGTCAACAATGTAATTTCCCACAACAATTTTAGATTCAAATCCTCTTCTCAAAATGTGGGCATGGATTTGATTGCCATATTCCACTGAGGTCATCCCAGTGCAAGCATCTAGAACACTAAAAAGACGGCTTGGTTTGGTTTCAATCCCATTTGTTGCATTTGTCTAAAGATTTTAAATGCCTATTACGCAAACCTATGCTTCACATAACTGGGTATCATTGCATTGCCTAATAGGGAAATTTGGTTCATGCATTCTGTAACATCTGTTGGGAACTCTGTAAATCATTGGTTGCATTTGTCTAAAGATATTAAATGCCAGTTACGAAAACCGATGCCTCACGTAATTGGATATCATTGCATTCCCTGATAGCGACATTTGGTTCATGCATTCTGTAACATCTGTTGGGCACTCTGTAAATCTCCTCATTTTGCATACATAGCAATAATCCCACAACAAATAGATAGATTATATCAAATATAGTTTTAAAGCAGTAGGAATGCACCTGTTTCCCCTATTTGAAGCTCGCACATGCCCGTAGAATGTTGACAATGGTAAACTGATTTATCCTTTTCCCTCTTCCATCATCAAGCAAAAGAGTACCCAATATTTTCCACCATAACAATGTTGTGCATATCCTTGTATCATAGAAGTCCATGAAACCAAATTGTGCGCATGCATTTTGTCAAACATTTGATGTGCATCCTCAATACAACCAAACTTGGAATACATACTAACAAGCTTAGCAGCCAAACAAACATCAGGTTAGAACCCAATTTTTATCATGTGACCATGGACCCGTTTTCCTTTTTCCAATTCTCTCGCCTCGATGAAAATCTCCAAAATCCTGCAATAAGTAATGGAGTCTTCTACAAAGCATCGTTGGTTGAGAAGATTCAAGATGTGCAATGCCTTCTCCCATCTCCATGGAATTTTTGGTGTCATGGAGTTTTCAAAGGGTTTTCCTTGAACAACAATGACGACGGATTCTGAATATTAATATTTTTGGTTGCTACTGGTATCGATGGTTTTGAAGTTGTATCCGTAAATGAAATTGTTTGGAGTTAATGCCAAAGTTTATAAATTTTATATTTTAAAGTATGTTCTTCATTAAGAATCACACATTATTTACATTGCATGTGGAGGTGGTGACCACCTTTGTTGCTTTATTTGTGGATATTCAAGTAGGTCAAGCCTTACACCTTGGATTTAAACCAACTTTCTAGGCTTGTCTTGGAAGCGCAAGCTTTTGGAGGTTGTGTTTGCCACATTGGATTAAAAGGGGTCCCTCTTCTAGGGACTTGTCAGGAATATATTTCCCACTTTAACGTCATTTTTTTACTTACATTTAAGTTTATCACATAAATCTTATATTTTTCATGTTTAATATATAGCTAAACTAAAATCTATAACATATATTAAGTTTTAACTTATATTGAATGACGTTTTTTCATAGTCCAACATAGAGATGGTTACATGTAATATTTATAAACATGTGTGCCACCACTATGTAATATTGCTTTAATCGTGAGAGTGTAATATGATTAATTAATAAAGATCAAGTGGTAATGCTTTTACGTTGAAGTAATGTTTTTTTATTTACATTAAAAACAATATTCTTTATAAGTTTTAGCTATGTTAAATGTAATTGTTTAGGGTTAATGTTGAAGAGATCTAAATGTTTTTATTATTTTTACTATATTATTGGAGTGGAGTGTTTAATAAAGAATTTT
>LPNX010589216.1:438861-459605 GCA_001517045.1 Pseudotsuga menziesii | reverse complement strand
ATATCCCATATGCTTTAAATGATGATGATGATGAACTAGATGACAATGATAGTGATGATGTTTTTGATGATGATGATGATGGAAATGATGATCATCATCATCTTCGTTGTCATCTTTGTCATTGTCACCATGATTATCAGAATAGTCATCTTCATCGGCATAATCATCAATCATGTCATCATCATCACCATTGTCATTGACATCATCATCATTGTGATTATTGACATTTTCATCAGTTATTCATCATTACCATTGGCATAAGAAATAACATCTACCCAAAATATGTGATTAGTGGAAAAGGGTCATGGAGGACACATACACTTTATGCATGCCAAATAACAACTTATTTTTTAAGATGATCAACATCATCATTCTCATTGTATTCATAATCATTGTCATTGTCATCATCACCATCATCATCATTCATTTCATAGCCATCATAATCATTGTCAATGTCGTCATTGCCATTATCCTCATCATAATCATTGTCATCATTCTCCTCATTATCAACAACATTATCATCATCATTGTAGCCATCCTCAATATCATAATCATTATCCTCATTGTTGTCTTCAACATCTGGGTATCAAACGGGATGCAAAAGTGGATAAAAACATGGATGCAAAAAAGGATGCACCAAAAGTAGGTGCAAAAGTGGGCGCATAATGGAATGCACCAAAAATGGATGCAAAAGTGTATGCAAAAAATGATGCAATCGTGGAAGCAAAACATAATGAAAAAAGTGGCGCAAAAGTGGATACAACCATGGATGTAAAATTGGATAAAAAATTGGATGCGAAAGTGGATGCAACAAAATTAGATGCAAAACTAGATGCAAAAGTAGTTGTAACACCTAACTCAAAACCCGATGCAAAATTGGATGCAAAAATGGATGCATAAAGGGATGCAATAACTGATGTAAAATTGGATGCAAAAAAATATGCAAATGTGGATGCAAAAGTTGAAGCAAAAGTGGGTGTAAAAGTAGGCACAAAAATGGGTGGGAATTGGGACGCGACAAAAGTGGATGCAATAGTAGATGCAAAAAAAGACGTAAACATGGATGCAAAATGGGATGCAAAAAGGGATGAAAATATGGGTGCAAAAGTGGACGAAAAAATGGATGCAAAAGTGGATGCAAAAATGGCTGAAACAAAATGCGATGCAAAACTAGACTCAAAACAGGATGTCAAATTTGATGCAAAACTTGGCGCACGAAGGGATGCAAAAAAAGAAGAAGAAGTGGATGCAAAAGTGGATGTAAAAAAGGATGCAAAACTGGATGAAAACAAGGGTGTAAAAGTTGAAGCAAACATGGACGTAAAAGGGGGCACAACAAGAGTAGATGTACAAACTAGGCGCAAAATTAGGTGCAAAACTAGGCTCAAAACCTGTTGTAAAACCTAATGCAAAACCTGGCGCATAACCAGGTGCAAAACATGGTGCAAATTACGCCACAATTTGCGCCAGATTTAGAAAAAGGATGCAAAAAATGCCTAAAATAGCACCAACCCGTGAAATTGCCATTTTGTCCAAAAAATGAAGAAAAATACACTGAAAGATGGTCTATATGCAAAAAAGGATGCAAAAAGAGACGCTAAATCCAGTTTTTGTTGTAGTGTTATAAGGCTCTTTCGCCTCCTTCACTCTTGGATATGATCTGAGATGTGGGTAGCCTTGTTTTTTCTAAAAGTAGACAACAAGTCCGTTCCGAAGTCATATCGGACCGGAAGCTGAAAGTGGCTAAGGAATGCACTAGCTAAGTCCCAGAAACTACTGAAAGCAGTAGAGGGAAGTTCAATATACCATTTTTCCGCCGTACCTGTTAGGGTTCTCTGGAACAGCCTCAACCTCACTGAATCTTCATTCAGCGAATTTGAAGAACACCATAAATGGAATGTGGTGGCATGAGCCCTAGGATCTTCACCAGCTTTACCTTCGAACTTAGGGATGTCCAAGGGAAATTTGGTGGGAACAGGTGGCCACAAGGGGTCATGCCTCACCGGGTCATTCATCAATTTTGACAAATATGGCAAGTTTAAGGTTGTCAGGAATGGAAGTTTGGGTCGAACCGGGGTACTAAATTTTCCATCTTGGGGATTAGAGGGACCTGCCCCCGAATGCCCATGGGTAAAAGTGGGGTTGCCCCCTACCGCCGGTTGTGAAGTGGGAAGGTTGCTTTGAAATGGATTCCATCCATAAGCCACAGGATTGTGTGTGGGAGGTGCAGTGTAAGAAGTTCGGGTCATCCCCATAGAAGCATGGGTCTGAAAAACAGGAGCAGGTATCCCTCCGCTAAACAACGAAAAGGGAGAGCTTGTGTATGGGACCGAAATAGGGGTTTGGAAAATTTTCCCATAAGAGGTGTTGTTCCCAAACTGCACTCCTACATAGGAAGGAGATGGACCTACGTATGGACTGGATGGGGGAATGTGCCCCCCATTCCAAGGAAATCCTTGGACAAAGGCCGAGGATCCTACCGGACCACTCTGGGTAGTATAAGGAAAGGAAGAAGGAATGGTAGGTATACTGGGGATCCCAGTAACCATGTCACCAGAAGTACCTACTAGGTTTGAGTGAACCGTTGGTTGAACCACCTGGCTCGTTGGAGTCAAAGGTGTAGAAGGTAAACTATATCTAGGGGCACTTACCGGGGGAGGTAGTGCCCCTTCAACCGGAAGGGTTGAGGTGAACACAAAAGGACTTTCTTCCGCAGAAGACATGATCCTACCCACAGGGACACCTAATGCTGGTGAATCAAAAGGTCTAACTTGAATGATCACAGGATCATCTAAATCAGTCAAGGGGGTGTTAAAGCTTCTTGCAAACTCGCCAGTCTGCAATTATTCTATCTCAACTATGTCAAAATAAAAATGGTTAGCTATCAGTTCTGGTTCACCAAGAACTTCACTTATCCCTACTGGTTCAAATTAACCATCAGTGTCTAATCTTCGCCTTTGGGGTAAAGGTGGAGGCTCCAATGTGGTGATATGAGGAAGGTTTCTCAACCTTCTTGACCTTTTAACAGGTTGGTCCTCTAGAGTTAGAAATTTGACAAATCACACCCTAAGGCCAACTAAACACAGGCAAAACCATAGAGCATACACTAAAAAATACTAAAGTCTCAAGCAATCAAACCAGGGTAAAAGATATACTTTTTCGAAGAAAGATGATGAACGATTACTTGGTGTGCTTGAAGTGGTTCTTAGGCACAAGCAGAGGAATCACCCACCTCCCTCCTACACTTTCAACAAGGGTTACCTTCCAAGCCTGTTCAAGGTGAACCAGAAATAACCTTCTAGTTTACCTAGGTATGAACCCTAAAAGACAAGAGACTAAAGGCTACCTTGGCTATACCAACAGTCTGGGGGGACAGTCGCAAGCCAGAATTGTATGCATGGGCAGGGTAGCTGAGCCCGAAACTCTGTCTAGGACAGAATCCCCAGATGCGCAAAAGTCCTGCGTTATGCTTTGACAAGGATTCGGAGGGTTATCTCCTCTGTCCAAACCTCCACGCGGCCTCGTGCTTAACTCCCATTTGAGAGGAGCTTCCCAGATACAGTGATAAATTCAAGGATTTACCTAAAGAAATTTCCACTACGTCTGAGTTTTATAACTTGTGGGAAGTTTACACTTCCTAGCCCAGAAGTCTAGCCTAAGCTAGTAGGTGAAAGGCCCCTAAAACAAAACTTACTAGTAAATTTTAAATTATGCGTTTATTTTAAAGGGTTGTTTCTTACTCAGAAGGAAATGGAGTGGTGTACTTGTGGTGTTTTTAACTCAAACAAGAAATAAATGAAAGTAAAGGTGTATTCAAAGCAAAATTACCATTATAAAAACAACTTCTTTTCTTTTTTGCAACTATGTATTGATGAACTGAATGCAACAATGAAAGAAACTAAGCCTATATTTTTGTAGCTTTTGACGTTATATTTTTAAATTGAAATAAACACTACTTATGCAAAAAACAAAATGCAAAAGCTTAAAAATGTTTTCTTTTCACTTTTAAAAATACTCAAAATTCTACTATGCACCTACAATGCACTGTACTTGAGAAAACTTGAATCTTATTGACTATATAAAAGCAACAAAATGAACCAAACAGGCTAACAGAACTAACAGGCCACCAAGAAAGGAAGGCTAGGAACCCTAGCTTGGGTGTAGACAATCACAAAAACAATGTAGAATTATAAAGGCAAGTGACAACCAGCCACTGTCAAAAGACAGACTGGAAAAACAAAGTTCGAGGCCCTGATCACTGATCTAGACAAAGACACTTTAACCTAGAACCCAAACAGGCCAAGATACTTCAGCATGCAAACAGGAAATAAGCCAAGCCAAACAAACTCAAAGGCTTTGAAAAAAGCACAAAGTATGATCACCTATAGTATTTAGACAAGCTACACAACATTCATAAAGAAAATCAACTCAGAAACAGGAACTACACAGAGAAAAGGACAAGCAAACCTTAACTCAAAAATCCCTACTTCTAGGCATATCCGCAACTGTATAGAAGGGAAACCTGTGGATGATCTGCGACTGTCCAGTACAGCAACCCGCGAATGTAGATTTGTATCCGCGACTGTGTAGAAGAGCAACTCGCGGATGGGTATAATTTTTTTCTCAAAAAAAAAAGAAAAACCCAAAAGACTTTCAAATACTAATGCAAGTATGAACCAGGATAACAGATCACACACAGACTTCAAAGCAAAGGCTGTTCAGGGGTAACAGAAACAACCTATAGCAGTCTAGGCTTTCCCTAGCAGAGTCGCCAGTTCTATTGTACAAGTATGGACACCTTATAACCATAGGTCTGGGGTTACCAACATACTCAGTTAACTTGTAGACAATTGACTCTAGAGTGCATGAAAGGAAATAGGAGGGTGAGAAGGACTTACTCGATTCACGAAGGTTGATCCTTGCTGATCCTCTTCCGCTCTACTTCTCCTCCAAAGTCTTCAAGGTTGCTCCTCCTTCACCTGTTCAGAAACAATCTTCCAGATACAAGATGATTCATATATATATAAGCAGGTTAGATAAATCATATATGAAATGCAGAAACATAATTAACATTCATCAAACAAGATACATGAGACACATATGGAAGAAGGATTCTCTTTATTAACAATAATGAGGAAGTTCAGAGTACAACCCAATGCCTGAGACAAGGAATCCTCTACAGCCAAAGGATTCTGAGTTCCACTGCTCCAAAGACTTCTGTATAAAATCCAACAACATAAATTTTCTCCAAATCTATCTATCCAACACCCTCCCCAAGGCCTATATTTATATGGATGAAATAAGGCAGTTTCGAAGGTTGAGGAGGTTGAGACAGTTAAGGGGATTAAGGTAAATGACTTAACTAATCTTAGATAAACGCGTGTTTTTATTGTTAAATGTCAAGGGTTATATCCGCGGGTATGGAGAAGGACAACCCGCGTATGATCCGCGAGTTTCCAAAAAAGCAACCCGCGGATACATCCATCCACGACTTGTAACACCCGACACTCACGTATGATCCGCGAGTTGCACATATATAAAGTCGCGGATATGTCTTACATAGTTAAAAGTCAAAGAAACTAACTGGATGAAAGAGGAATGTATTTCATCAAAAGCCTATCTATAGTGTTTTGGGAAAACCTCAATCCATAAATGTCCTTTTGTGTGCCAACATGAGGGATGTAGGCACTCGGACGGAGAGGTGCCATTCAGGTGGATAATAAGGATCATATCCCATATGAGTGCTATTTCCTCATGATAGAGTGAAAGTGGTAAAGGAGTCCCTAGAAGAAACCATGTGGTTGGATGCTCTAGAATCTATCAAGTAAGCCTTCGACGGAGTGAGGATTTCAAGGCATGGAATCTTTCATGCTATTCAGTCTGGTCTCCATCAAAAGACATCTCTGTACCTTTTGGAAGGGAAATATTGTTCTATACACATAGATATTTCAACTGGTTGAGGGTCTTCTTCATGCAAGAGTCTTTTGGATGAAAACCACTCATACAATAGAGAGACATCTTCTTTTTTAAAAAAATATTCTTCTCGGAACCTGAAGCTCCTTCGGAAGTCTTCTAATTATATTTAGGATTTGAATCATATGGTTTAGGATCCTTCCCCTTAGGTCTCCCTTTATATTGCGCTTTGGTAGAGTCTGTCACTAGGAGAGCTTGCTTTTTGGAAGTTTGGATGAATCCCATCTGGATCAACTTATTTTGCTCCTGTATTAAGGACTCGACAAAGGAATCAAGTGAGGGAACCTTCCAATTGGGAATGGAATCTCTTCTGAAATGGAATATAGAGACAAATACAGAATACTCAGTACCTAGTTTGTTGAGTATGGATACCACATGTTTCTCCTCCTTTCTTTCTATTCCGCATTATCTGCATTGATAAAGAATTGATGTATGGTATCGAAACTACTGGGATGTAAGGATATCAAATTGTTCTCCAAAAGGTGTCCCCGAAGCTCATATTTCTTTCCAGACAAGACTTAAAGCTTCTCCCAAGCTTCTTTGGGAGTCCTCAAACCTTCAAGGTGAAAGAGGAGGTCTTTGGATATGTGAGTACATATATAACGAAAAGATTCATCTAAGCGGTTCAGAAACTTGTTTTTCTTAGCTGAATGGTGGGACTCATTCCCCCTTCCCAGTATTATCCTAAAGAATCCCTTGTTGCATAAGGAAACCTGCATATCTTCCCTCCAATCAACATAATTGAAGGGTGTTAGGATCGAAGGTGTGGAAATTTGAGAATCCATAATTCTTTTTTTGATCAGACAATATCTTCAATCAAGCTACGTAGAACCTGTGGGAATTCACTACAAAAAACAAATCCATTCTCACTATGTCAGAATCAAGCCTTCCCTCTTGACATGTACACTTTTTTCATGGTCTGTCATGCCTACACTGCCACTCTGAATAAATTCATAGGAAGTAAGGAAATCTTTGCAGGACTTCTATGGAAACATAGTTGCTTCTGGTGTATAATGGAGAGTAAACAATCTTGAAGCTTGCCTGAGATGGCTATGATACCATATTAGAATTGTTGTGACATTAGATCTTCAAAGCAATGAGTGCAATCAAACTCTTAATTATTATGTAGTGAAAAGGAATGAATAATACACAGTGAACAAATCAAATCTCACAGGAAACATATAAGTATTGCTCAGATAATTACAGTATAAAATTCATTGCATCCCAGCAGTATACAATAGTAATACATAAAGGATAATTCAAATAATGAGAGACGAATTCGAATCTACCAACTCAATTTGACCGCATGGCTAACTAAAAGTGTCTAAGTCGTTATTGAATTTCAAATAGCTAAGTCTAGATGTCTAATCCAGTCTCTCAATCAGTTACAATCAATAAAACCAGTCTAGTTGTAGTGGTAGGTGAGAAGTAGGTGAGAAGTGGCTCCTTCCCACATGCAACCATGCATAACTAGCACTAACTGAACTAGAGGATATCTAACTGAATGTAACTGAAGCATAACTAAGCTTAACTAGTTACCAACTGCCAAAAATTGAAGGAGGTTGGTGCCGAAACTCCCAATGGATCCTAAAATGTAGAGATTGATCTAGGAGGCACCTAAATTGATGTATGCAAGTGCAGTCAGTTCTAGTTAGTCTCTATTGGTGTTCCCTGCACTCTAGTGAATGGTACATGTGGCCTCATTAGGCCAAGTGGACCTAATGGTACTAGTGGACCCAATAATAACTAAATTACTCCTAAGTTAGGCCAATATAATCTAACAAACAGTTTGGACAAGGGAGGATTATAAATCCTAACAATAAGTTATCAAGTGCTTAAAGGTTTTAAGAATATGTTAACCTATGGAAGGACAAAGAAAAAAATAGCTTCTGTTTTTCCACAACGTTGTATTCCATGTAAAATGGTGGGCTTAAAAATTGGAAAACAATGTAGGAAAATGAAAGGTATATTTCTTGTACACCTTCTCCATAAAGAAAAAGAGAAGAGAACTTTAGGAAATGAAATGTATACAACCATTTTATCAATTTTTTTACTAACTAGCTATAATATTGGTATAAACAACTTAAAGTTATATATATATATATATATATATATATATGAAAAAAACTTAATGCAATATATATATATATATGTATGAAAAAAACTTAATGCAAAGTTTTTTCAATGCATTAATATAGAACCTCAAATGTGATGCTTTGCTAGAGTGATACACATAGCTTCCTTTAAGTTTTGGAAAGCCTTTTCTATTGAATCATTCCAATTGAAGCTTTTTTTTTCCAGCAAAGCTATGAGTGGAGTTGCAATCTTACCATAGTTTCAAACGAAAAAATCTATAATATCTCGTGAGACAAAAAACATGAGGATTTTAATACTTTTTGGGTGAAGCCACTCCTTAATCTATGGATACACACATACACACTTTTGCCTAACAATATGACCCAAATATTCCATTTCAAAGACACCAAAGGCACATCAAGAACTTTTATGAAATATTTGATGATTTTAAAGAAGTTGTAGAACCTAATTCACATGGGATAGACTGAATTTCTAAGTTTTATTTTAAATCAAGATGTCATAAAAAAGACGAGGAAAAAATTATGCAAAATTGTTTAAACATTGTGTTCACAAGAATTTCAAAGGTAGAGGGTGCATTACAAAGGACAAAGGGAATCATGAAGAAAATGTAATGGTCTTCATGAGTGCAAAAAGTATTTTTGGGAATATTTGCATCCTTCATGCGAGTTTGATGATTGCATGAGTGGAGATCAAGTTTGGTGAAGAAGTGAGCACCCTTGGGCTCATCCAAAAGGGAACCAATGACATAACTTGACTGTCAACTTGTTCAAATCATGAAAGTGAAGACACATGATCCAATTTCCTTCTTTCTTAAGGAGTATAAAAACTGTACAAGAATAAGGACTAGTATTGGGGTGGATGATAGAGACAACTACCAACTCCTGAATGATTTTTTTGATTTCATTTAATAACTTGGGATAATGGATCGTGGTATGGAAGTATATTAGGTGGGGGAATTCCATGTATGAGTGGAATGGAATGATCATGCTCACCATGAGAAGAGGAACAACAAGATGTGAACCCAAAATCTGATGAGAAAATATGATGACATCCGACGAAAAATACTGTGCCATCGGATTTCACTTTCAAATTACGAAATTTGTTAATTTTTTTTTAAATTGCTAGAATCACAAGTCATATTTTCGATGTTTAGATTGTTGAATTTGCGACGTTCCTAATGTCAAATTTTTGACAACGTTAATGTGATATTTTCAACGGACTATTGTCAAAATTTTGACCTTTGATTGTCGAATTTTCGATGACCTTAAAGTCGAAATTTTGACCTTTGATTGCCTGATTTTTTACGTCCTGTTGTCGGATTTTCGACGTTGATATTGTCGGTTTTTTCTTCAATGACAGAGATTCAAGTGTCTTCTTCTGGATCATCATATCACAATATGATATACAATAGATATCATAAACTTCTGAAGCAACAGGAGAAGGAGTCACCCCAAGGAGACTTTCTTCAATTCGAATTAACTATGTGGAAAATTCTGCTTCTTCTTCATCTTCAAAAATTTGTTGTATTGTAGGAGAGGGCATGAACTCATCATGTTGTATTTTAACTAAACCTCTCTCAACATCTAGGATTGGGGGATCATATCCCATATGAGTGCTATTTCCTCCTGATAGAGTGAAAGTGGTGAAGGAGTCCCTGGAAGCACCCATGTGGTTGGATGCTCCAAAATCTATCAAGTAATCCTTCGATAGAGTGAGGCTTTCCTTCAAGGCATGGAATCTCTCATGTTCTTTAATATGGTCTCCATCATCAGACATCTTTGCACCTTTTGTAAGGGAAATATTGTTCTGTACACATAGAGATTTCAACTGGTCGAGGGTATTCTTCATGGAAGAGTCTTTTGGATGAAAACCCCTCATACAATAGGGACAAATATTCTTTAAAAACAAATATTCTTCTTGGAACCCAAAGCTCCTTAGAAAGTCTTCTGATTCTCTTTAGGATTAGAATCATATGGTTTAGGATCCTTACCCTTAGGTCTCCCTTTATGTTGCGCTTTGGTAGAGTCTGTCACTAGGAGATCTTGATTTTTGGAAGTCTGGATGAATCCCATCTGGATCAACTTCTCTTGCTCATGTATTAAGGACTCGACAAAGGAATCAAGTGAGGGAAACTTCCAATTGGGAATGGAAGCTCTTCTAAAATGGAATATAGAGACAAATATAGAATACTCAGTACCTAGTTTGTTGAGTATGGAGACCACATGTTTCTCCTCCTTTCTTTCTATTCCGCATTGTCTGCATTGAAGTACAAGAGACTTGAATTTTATAAAGAATTGATGTATGGTATCGAAACTACTGGGATGTAAGGATATCAAATTTTTCTCCAAAATGTGTCCCCAAATCTCATCTTTCTTTCCAAACAAGAATTAAAGATTCTCCCAAGATTCTTTGGGAGTCCTCAAACCTTCAAGGTGAAAGAGGAGGTCTCTGGATATGTGAGTACATATATAACCAAAAGACTCATCTAAGCCATTCAGAAACTTTTTTTTCTTAGCTGGAAGATGGGGCTCATCCTCCCTTCCTAGTATTATCCTAAAGAATCCCTTATTGCTCAAGGAAACCTGCATATCTTCCCTCCAATAAACATAATTGAAGGGTGTTAGGATCGAAGGTGTGGAAAGTTGAGAATCCATAATTCTCTTGTTGATCAGACAATATCTTCAATCAAGCTACGTAAAACCTGTGAAAATTCACTACAAAAAACAAAACCATTCTCACTATGTCAGAATCAAGCCTTCCCTCTCAACATGTACACTTTTTCAGGGTCTGTCGTGCCTGCACCGCCACTCTGAATGAATTCATAGGAAGTAAGGAAATATTTGCGAGACTTCTATGGAAACATAGCTGCTGCTGGTGTACAATGGGGAGTAAATAGTATTGAAGCTTGCCTGAGATGGCTATGATACCATATTAGAATTGTTGTGACATTATATATTCAAAGCAATGAGTGCAATTGGATTCTTAATTATTATGTAGTGAAAAGGAATGAATAATACACAGTGAACAAATCAAATCTCACAGGAAACATATAAGTATTGCTCAGATAATTACAGTATAAAATTCATTACATCCCAACAGTATACAATAGTAATACATAAAGGATAATTCGAATCATGAGAGACAAATTTGAATCTACCAACTCAATTTGACTGCATGGCTAACTAGAAGTGTCTAAGTCGTTTCGAATTTCAAATAGCTAACTATATATGTATAATCCAGTCTCTCAATCAGTTACAATCAATCAAACCAATCTAATTGCAGTGATAGGTGAGAAGTAGGTGATAAGTGGCTCCTTCCCACATGCAGCCATGCATAACTAGTGCTAACTGAACTAGAGGATATCTAACTGAATGTAACTAAAGCATAACTAAGCTTAACTAGTTACCAACTACCAAAAATTGAAGGAG
Organism: Pseudotsuga menziesii; assembly: GCA_001517045.1. Classification (NCBI taxonomy): domain Eukaryota; kingdom Viridiplantae; phylum Streptophyta; class Pinopsida; order Pinales; family Pinaceae; genus Pseudotsuga; species Pseudotsuga menziesii. The sequence goes on along the minus strand of LPNX010589216.1, from coordinate 448,107 downwards.
GTTGGTGCTGTCACTCCCAGTGGATCCTAAAATGTAGGCATTGGTCTAGGAGGCACCTAAATTGATGTATGCAAGTGCAGTCATTTCTAGTTAGCCTCTATTGGTGTTCCCCGCACTCTAGTGACTGGTACATGTGGCCCAATTAGGCCAAGTGGACCCAATGGGACTAGTGGACCCAATAATAACTAAATTACTCCTAAGTTAGGATAATATAATCTAATAGACAGTTTGGACAATGGAGGATTATAAATCCTAACAATAAGTTATCAAGTGCTTCAAGGTTTTAAGAAGATGTTAACCTATGGAAGGACAAATAAAGAAATAGATTATGTTTTTCCACAACATTGTATTCCATGTAAAATGGTGTGCTTAAAAATTGGAAAACATTGTAGGAAAATGAAAGGCATATTTCTTGTACACCTTCTCCGTAAAGAAAAAGAGAAAAGAACTTTAGGAAATTAAATGTATACAACCATTTTATCAAGTTTTTTACTAACAAACTATAATATTGTTATAAACAACTTATATATATATATATATATATATATGAAAAAAACTTAATGTAAATTTTTTTCATTGCATTAATATAGAACCTCAAATGTGATGCTTTGCTAGAGTGATACACATAGCTTCCTTTAAGTTTTGGAAATCCTTTTCTATTGAATCATTCCAATTGAAGTGTTTTTTTTCCAGCAAATCTATGAGTGGAGTTGCAATCTTACTATAGTTTCAAAGAAAAAAATCTATAATATCTCGTAAGACAAAAAAACATGAGGATTTTAATACTTTTTGGGTGAGGCCACTCCTTAATCTATGGATCCACACACACACACTTTTGTCTAACAATATGTCCCAAATATTCCATTTCAAAAACACCAAAGGAACATCAAGAACTTTTAAGAAATTTTTGATGATTTTAAAGGAGTTGTAGAACCTAATTCACATGGGATAGATTGAATTTCTAAGTTTTACTGTAAATCAAGATGTCATAAAAAGACGCGGAAAAAATTATGCAAAAATTGTTTAAACATTGTGTTCATGAGACTTTGAAAGGTAGAGGATGCATTACAAAGGACAAATGGAATCGCAAAGAAAACTTAATGGTCTTCATGAGTGCAAAAAGTAGTTTTGGCAATATTTGCATCCTTCATGTGAATTTGTCGATTGCTTGAGTGGAGATCAAGTTTGGTGAAGAAGTGAGCACCCTTGGGCTCATCCAAAAGGGAACCAATGACATAACTTGACTGTCAACTTGTTCAAATCATGAAAGTGAAGACACATGATCCAGTTTCCTTCTTTCTTAAGGAGTATAAAAACTGTACAAGAATAAGGACTAGTACTAGGGTGGATGATAGAGACAACTACCAACTCCTGAATGATCTTTTTGATTTCATTTAATAACTTGGGATAATGGATTGTGATATGGAATTATATTAGGTGGGAGAATTTCAGGTATGAGTGGAATGAAATGATCATGCTCACCATGAGAAGAGGCACAACAAGATGTGAACCCAAAATCTGACGAGAAAATCTGATGACATCCGACGAAAAATACTGTGCCATCGGATTTCACCTTCAAATTATGAAATTTGTTTAAATTTTTTTAAATTGCTAGAATCACAAGTCAGATTTTCGATGTTTAGATTGTTGAATTTGCGATGTTCCTAATTTCAAACTTTCAACGACGTTAATGTCATATTTTCGATGGACTATTATCAGAATTTTGACCTTTGATTGTCGAATTTTCGATGACCTTAATGTCAGAATTTTGACCTTTGATTGTCTGATTTATTACGTCCTGTTTTTGGATTTTCAACATTGATATTGTCGGATTTTTGTCCTATATCATATGTTTTTACAATTGTAACTAGGCTCCATGTATTTAGATATCTGACGAAAGATGAATTTGAAAATTTATAAATTACAAAAACCTTCTGACATGTTTTCTATAGAAGCTACGGTTTGCAGAAATCATTTTATTCTTCGACGGATGGTTTGTGAAAATTATTTTATTCTTCGACTGATGATTTGCGAAAATTATTTTATTCTTTGAAGGATGGCTTGCGTAAATTATTTTATTCTTCGACAGACAGTTTTCGGAAATAGTGATGTGTGGAGCTTGATTTTTTAAGATCATCAATAGTCTTCATTCAAGATCTTTGTGACAAAATGACAAATAGCAATATTCCTGATCCAGACGAACAAAATCAACAATTGCTTGCTAGACTGTAGGATGGAGTGAAAAGAAAGGGTGATGGGAAATGTTATTTTCCATGTAGTCAATGCAAGGGCTTTAATATGAGAAGAATATTGATCAACACATCCATAAAACATTGTAGGGAACATGGACACGCTGAGGTGGGGAATCAATATCATCCATTTTTAAGTGTTGCATAATAAAGTTTTTTATATTGATTGCTTTGGTAAATGTATGTATTATTTGAATATTTTTTATATTAACTTATATCTATTGATGTTTTCATGTAATTATAAAGGAAATACATCCTACGACATATCATCCAGAGGAAGTGCTTTCAGAACAAGTACCGAAGGAACATGGAGCTATGAATACCAGAGAACAAGTTAATGATCATATTGAAGAAGATGATCATAATGATAACATAGTTGAAAATGATGGTACAAATAAATTGATCCATGATTCATTTAATGTTATAATGGATGATGATGATGATGATGACGATCATGAAAATATTGATGACTTTGATGATGTTTATGATTTACCTCTTCTTGACAAGGCATGCAAACCCTTTTATGAAGGCTCCAACACAAATATTCTCTCTGCTATATTGTTGATAATGAACTTGAAGGTTATGAATGGTATTTCAAACATATCAGTCACATGGATGTTAAGGTATGTAAAATAATCCATCACATATATATGATCGTGATAAAGGTTATCTGTGTTCCTCTAATAATTGTATTGTTAATTCATAAGTCAAATTAATACGGATGAAATGTGTTTCATTAATATTATTTATATATTAGATTTAACTAGATTTTTATTTTAATTTGATGTAGATTGATAGTTGGATTTTTGTTACCACCATCAAATATTTTACCTTGCACATATCGAGATTTATCATCCATCATGAAAGAAATTGGAATGCATTATGAAGCAATTCATGCATGCACCGATGACCATGTTATATATTATAATCAGCATGAATTTGCAACAGAATGTCCAGAATGTCATAACAGTAGATATCGAATATATCAAGTAACAAAATAGGTTCCTCGCAAGGTTCTTCATTATATTTCAATTATTCCACGTTTCCAACGACTGTTCGAGTGAAAAAACATAGTGCAATTTGTGGATTGTCATGCAAAGAACAGAAGTCAAGATGACATTATCCGAATGCTTGTAGATGATTCTGCATTTAAAGACATGGAGTAAAAATGGCCTCACTTACAAAGAATAACCTTGTAATCTTAGGATTTCTTTGGCAGTAGATGGTTTCAATCCATTTCCAAAGATGAGATCTGCTTACATTGTGTGTCCTATTTTTTATATCAACAATAACATTCCTCCAGGGTTGTCAATAAAGAGGGAGCACATAATGTTGTTGATGATTATTCCAGGTATATTGTGTCTACAACTGTTTTATTTTTGATGTAGTTGTGGCATCTCATTTATCATATTTTGTTTCCAAATGTCATACATATATATATTTTATTTTCCTCTTATGCATGGTTTATATATCTAAATGGTACTCATAATTATATATTTTATATGTTCAAATCAATAAGGTAAGTACCAAGTTAAATATATGAATGTATATATTGAACCTCTTATAGACAAGCTACTAAAGTTATGGAATGACATTACTATGTATGACGTATCTAGACCAATATGACAAAGGAAATTTCAATTCCATGCAATGCTTATATGGACAATACACAATGCCCCGGGGTTAACCCATTTTTGTGGTTTGTATTTATAAGTTCCACTTTAATTGCATTTAATTTTATGAACTAGTTAATATAGTACTATGCACATATATTTTTTTAAATATTTCATTCATTTTATATATAATTATAATTGACATAGATATTCCATCTCTTTATGTAGGTCTTCATAAAAAGGAAAAATTTGCATGTCTAGTTTGTGGTCCTATTGCAGCTGCAACAATTTCCCAAACTTTTTAAATTTTGGACCCTCCTTTTAAATTTTGTCTTGCTTAGATCTGTTTGGATTGCTAAACTTTGTTGTTCCTCTGCTGCGAGTTTGATCTTTTTGAGGTTGGTTTAAGGTAAATTGTTGATCACTTTTAGAAGCTGAATGATTATTTCTTATCTATTGTTGCTGTTGAATCGAACTTGAGGTTTTGGTTTCTCAATTTTTTTCACCATCGGAAGTTTATTAGACAGAGAATTGGGGATGTAGTCATCTACGTAGTCGCCGTTGCGGAAGCTTACTTATGAATGTCTTGATGGACAGTTCTGTTTTTGCCGTTGGTTTTTATTCTTTTTGTTTTTGTTTTAAAAGCTTTTGACTATCGGCGTGTTTGTTTCATCACCGTCGGAACAATAGTTCTTTGTGTTGCCGCTGTTTTGGATGGAATATTGTAAGCACTCTGATGCAAGACCTTATATTTTTCGACTCCGCGGGTTTCTTTAAAATGATTTTGCTCTTTTCGTTATCGAAGCGGTGTTGATAAATTGATTAGAGAATTAGTCTTTTATGTTGCCGACACGGTGGCAACATTGAGCCTTTGGTCACCGATACGTCGCCTTCAAAGCTTTCGATCGTCGTTGTTTCTTATTATTGCAGAATCCGTTGACTGTCCATTTTCCATCGTTGCGGCTACGTATTGATTTATCTTGCCGACGCTTTATTATTAGTCTTTCCGATCCCCGATGCCTAGATGACAGTTGTCATTGTTTTATTTTTGCCGATGATTTTCATTTGATTGCGGAAGCCCTTAGCCCATGCGTCGTCCACCGATGCAGCTCCTTAGAAAACTAACCATCTGATGCTATAGTAATTCTAATTTCCAATGCTACTTTCTCTAGTGTTTATTTCACCGGCGTTTTATTTGGCCGCGGATCCCATACTCTGTGTGTCGTCTGCCATTGTGGCTCCATAGCAAACTAATCATTCGATGCTTAGTGTTTTCGCTTTCGACTGTCGGTAGGGTTTTCCCACCGTTTGTTGTGTTGTTACTCTATTTTATGGGATGGTGGAGTTTTCCCATGGGTGCTGGTTGAGTCGAGGTTTTTCTAAAGTGAAGAGTGCAGTTTGGGGGTTTGGTGTTTGAGAGGTGGTGGTTGCATTGGATAGATTCATGCTTCTTTCGCAGGATTTCTAGTTAGTTGCGGTTTGGTTTTAGATGAAGAATCTATTCTGTTGGGACTATGGTTTTAGTGGGATAGCAGGCTTAGAAGTTTTTAGTACCCAGTGTGCAGGATTTTCTTTGCCTTATCATTTTTCTTTTCATGCATTAATATTGTTTATAGCTCATTTTACAGAATGCATGTATTTATACAGTTTGAGTTACCTTGTCAAAATCTAAGTGATCTAAGAACTGGTTGTTCATGACAGGGTGATGGCTGCTGCAGAGAATATATGTCTAGAAGACTAAGCAGAAAAAATGAGGCAGTAGGGAAGGAAGAGAAAGAAAATGAAGAAACATAGGAGAAGAAATTAAAGGTTTGAGATCTCAGACAGGCCGATAGGAGCAAAGGCCCGGGATTGGGGAGATCTCGTTAGTTACCAAGCTGGTCCTTTTTATAAAAGTGCTTTTAAATATTAGTTTGAAATGTAACATTTGCATGAATCATGAGCACTCACAAAAGACAAAATTGTGATATTAAACAGTTGAAGGAGCCCAAAGGTCACCGAGGGGCAATCCAAGAGTTTTGCTTGTAGTATAAGTATAGGAGAGTTAGATAGAAGAAAGGGACTTTTTCCTAGTTATATTTGTGAAGACATATTGTAAGAAGAACTATTTCCTTTTGCAATATAATTACAATTTGCTTGTTGGAGAAAGCTTGGTGGAATGTTCAAATGTTGTGCTATGGATTTGTTGAAGAGGAACTATTTCATTTTCAACTTTGTGTCCATTAACTGTGAGATCGTTCTAACTCTTTGAACCTATGTTCTTGTATGAATGTTCTCTGGTTTATTTTATGAAAATTTCCACTATGAGTAATGAATGTTGTTCATAAACAATTGGTTATCTGGTTGTTCAAATATATTTAAATGTTCATGTGTTTTGAAAGAAGTATCAGCTATCTATGATTTTTCATAATGCATGTGCAAAATACATTACTCATTAATGAATGATAATCTTGCTCCCTAGGGATAGGTTAGGTAGTTAGTTTTAATTTCTTGTTGTGTGTGATTTAGATGCGAGAGAGTTTAAGACGAGAGGTAAGAACCTGTGCATCACATTGTGACCGCTCCTCATATTCTCTATCAATCTGTATTCTTAGATAGGAACTTGCATCTCATACTTAAATATAAAAAACACAAAAATATACACGGTGTACCAGGTCGCAACCGGTAAAACCTTTTATTTTTGTTACTCGACCTACGGTAGCCGGACCGTAAACCAGACGGATTCCCCATACCAAATAGCCATGGGCTAGTTGGGAACATTGACTGGGGAGAATCCCTTACTATTGTTGCCTGTGATTTTCCAGGCCTCAACAATTTTGGTACTAGAAGGAGGGCCGCCAATGCATGGCTGGCCGAGAAAACCCATTTTCTTGAGATTATTCCATCGGTGACAGTTCAGAAAGTAGTTTGTTTCCCAATCCAATTCTTGAAGAAAAGAGTAAGGAACACTTGTATTCTGTCGATAACTAAGTAGTCAATGATCTGAGAAGACATACTAGGGAATATGTGAAAAGGATTGGAGGACTACCGATTATCCCTGACTTACCTAGAAGAGAATATAAGAATAAATACCATCCTGTATTGGAAGACTCGGTGCTGGTTGGAGATTTGGAAGAACTGGTAGAAACAGCATTACAGGAAGTTGTTCAACGTTTGAATCAAGTGGGCCCAAATACACCTTACGGTTCACCTGTTAATACCCGTGTTCATTCACCACCTCATTCTCCACCCAAACTCATGGTAGGTGTAAACGCAAATCAGCCACCCAACCCACCAAATCCACCACCTGCTTGGAAAGCCAGATCACCTTTAAACCTAACCCCTCCTTTGCATGACTTACCTCAAGATTTTGAGAAAATGCTGCCCAAATTTGACCCAAGTGAAAATATTTTAGTAGATGATCACTTGCAAAGCTTTTACTTGGCCATAGAAGGATTAAGGGATGGAGAACACGAATATACAATATGCAGACTTTTTCCACATACCTTGAAAGGGGCAGCAGCCTCATGGTATTTCGCTCTTCCTGCAAACTCAATCCCAGATTGGGATACTTTTGAAAGGATATTCAGAAATAAATATGCAACCCAGAAAACCCATGCAGCACTAATGAAAGGACTGTACACTTTGAAGAATGAAAGAAAAGAGAAGGTGCATAGTTTCACCCAAAGGTTTGCCACTTATCTTAAGAATTTTTTTGAAACTGATAAGCCCTCGGATAAAGTTCTGATTGAGTATTATACTTTAGCTTTAGGGCCTGATTTGGCCATGTTTGCGAAGATGAAAGCCAAACCTACGTTATCAGAAACTTATGAAGAAGCTGAGAGAGTAGAAGCTGAAAGAGAGAGCATCGAGGATTATCCTGAGTAGTCAGGAGAGAAAACTTATGGGAAGAAATCCTTATTACTGTCTAAGCCTAAGAAGGAGCATTCACATGACTATGAAGGGATGGTAAAGATGATGCAGAAACTATCTAATAGAATAATAGATTTGGAAAAGGAAAAGGAAGCTCAGAAAGCCTATAAGCCTTACTACAAGAGAAGAGAGGATAACAATTAGTCTAAGCCTCCCCCACATAACCCTGCATCAATGAACTTAACAAAGGTGGGCATGGATAATTTTTGCACCTTTCACCAGCAACCCCACTCTGGAAAAAATTGCCCTCAATGGATCAATTCGATGACATTAGTAATGAATCAGCTATTAGATTCTAAACTAACAGAAGCTGGTGATGAGGAGGAAAAGGATAATAAATCCACAGATAAACAAGAAGAAAATGCTCTGGTGGTATGGGACCGTGTCTCAATTTTTGATACAAAAGATGAAGGTTCTATGAGACAAGATGAAATATCAGAAACAAACGTGACAACAAGGAGTCAAGGTTTGATTAAAGAGGACAGATCAATATTCTCGAAAATTAAGAGACTCCAAAAGAATGTAAAGAAATTTCAGAAAAGAACCACAACTGATAAAATTCCTGAGTTTACCATTACCAGTCAAGATCCTAAGCAAATAAACATGCCTGTTAAGCCAGTTGTGGAGAAAAGTGACAATGCAAAAAAGAATATGAAGAACATAAGATGGAATATGATGTTGTAGAAGATATTAAAAGGGCTAAAGAAAATATTTCATTATTTGAAATGTGCAATATACCTCAGCAAAAAGAAAAATTGTTAAAAGCACTTGAAATACCTGAAGAAAAGCTTCCCATTGAAAACCAACCTGAAGAAGAAGAAGTTGGTGAAGGAAGTGCAGGAGGTAAGCCCAGATACAAAACCCCACCATTTTTATTAACTTTTGAAATTTTCAATCATAACATGCACAACTATTTAGTTGACTTAGGGGCATCAGTAAATGTTATGCCGCTTTCATTCTGCAAAAAGATAAATGGACAACCTAAACCATCTACCTGGCAGGTGATTCATGTAGAAATTTAGGCCTACAGTAGATTAATTTCATTCACAGCAATTAACAATTGATCATGCAAAATTATCAACAATGGAGACTGAATATGGAGCTGTATCACAAAATTATATTAACTGAGTGTACAATATCCAACCCTGTAATAACATAGGCTGCTGAATATATAGAATACATGAGCAAATCGAATGCATAAGGAAGCATCCAAATCTAGCATAAAGCAGGCTTACCCAAAATAGGCAAATCCCCCATAGGTGTAAAAAACTGATCCCAAATCTATCAAGGACCCCACAAATTAGCAAGGGCGCATGGGAAAGCTAAAGAGTGGTCAAATGGTAGCTCATACATGCTTTTGCATGGAGGAAAGAGTGGAGGAGGAAGAGGCAACAAAGCTGATTCACCTCACCTAGTCTTGCTTTCCTATGTGCCTTAAAACACTGAAAAAGTAGGCAATAAATCAGAAAAAG
>LPNX010589216.1:387164-436869 GCA_001517045.1 Pseudotsuga menziesii | reverse complement strand
GTTCGAGCTGTGAGTTTTGTGGCATAGAAGGTCGAAACAAAGACTGAGTAATCAGGCCCTAGCTTCGAGAGGATGGACAATACGAGCTTCTCATCTTTCTTTTCTATACCACACTGTTTCAGCTGCAAAACTAGTGCTTTGAACTTGGAGAAGTATAGCTGCAGTGATTCAAAATTACTGGGACTCAGGGAAATCAATTCATTTTCAATTTGGTGTCCCCTTATCTCATCTGTCTTTCCGAAGAGTTCAGAAAGTTTCTCCCATACTTGATCCGGTGAAGTTAATCCATCGAGATGGAAAAGGAGGTCTCGGGAAATACTGAGACATAGGAGGCCATAGGCCTCATCTCTCCGATTGTGCCATTTGATCTTCTCTGCAGCTGCATTGGGCTCTGCTTCTATTTCCATAGTCACCCTGTAGAGGCCTTTCTCTCTCAACAATATCTCCATCTCTGCTTTCCATTCAAAATAGTTGAAGGGAGTGAGGATAGTTTTCTGTGAATCCATAGCTTTAGAAAATCTGTCCCGGCTGTCAGTAGAAGGCTCCCAGTCTTGATGTCGAACCTGCAAAACAATTTTTGGAGGAGAGTAACAACCTACAATGGCTCTGATACCATGTAGAAATTCAGGCCTGCATTAGATTAATTTCACTCACATCAATTAACAATTGATCATGCAAAATTATCAACAATGGAGACTGAATATGGAGCTGTATCACAAAATTATATTAACTGAGTGTACAATAGCCAACCCTGTAATAACATAGGCTGCTGAATATATAGAATACATGAGCAAATCGAATGCATAAGGAAGCATCCAAATCTAGCATAAAGCAGGCTTACCCAAAATAGGCAAATCCCCCATAGGTGTAAAAAGCTGATCCCAAATCTATCAAGGACCCCACAAATTAGCAAGGGCGCATGGGAAATCTAAAGAGTGGTCAAATGGTAGCTCATACATGCTTTTGCATGGAGGAAAGAGTGGAGGAGGAAGAGGCAACAAAGTTGATTCACCTCACCTAGTCTTGCTTTCCTATGTGCCTTAAAACACTGAAAAAGAAGGCAATAAAGCAGAAAAAGCAGAAGGGCGCCTAGGAGGCCAGGAATAAAGCAGATTTGATTCCTAAGGCTTTCCCAAGCGCTCCATGAGTCAATAATGGCAAGTTTGACCTCTATGGATAGGAAATTGACAACTTGCACATGGTGGGACTCATGGACTAGGCAAATAAGACAAAATAAATGAAATAATGTCTAAGTGGGTAAATACTATGGGTTGATTATTCTAACAATTCAGTTAGATAGAACAAATGTGAAGGTGATTGGGGAAATGGAGGATGTTTTGATTCGATTATGTTCAAATGAAAAGGTATGTCAATTCATTGATATCATAGTAACAGACATACTTGAGGCTTATGGACTTGTTTTGAGTCGGGATTGGTCAGCAACGTTAAATGGATATTTTTCCTCAGATTGGTCACATATGTGGTTCCCTTATAAGGGAAGCCCCAGTCAAATTAAACTATTAAGAGAGCCCCACATGAAGCACAATGTCACTCAGTTGGAAGGTAAAAATGAGCCAGTGAATTCTGTATTGGGGAATTAGTTCATTGAACTAGAACTAGGAAACTACCAAGCAGAAGAAGCCAGTGGTACATTAGACACACAACCTGATCTCCTTCGATTTTCACGGGCTGATGAATTTGACTGTAAAATAGTAGACTTAGTTTCAGATGTAGTTGTTGATTCATGTATAGTAGAAGTAGATAGTTTTTGGACACTTTTCTTTGATGGATCTAGAACTTTGGAAGAATTAGGAGTTGGTTGTGTCCTAATTGATCCAAAGAAAAATAAACATTTTCTTTCATGTAGGTTAGAGTTTGAATGTACCAATAACATAGCCGAATATGAAGCATTAGTTCAGGGACTAAGAAAAGCAATTGAATTTAAAGTAGAAAATCTGAAAGTGTATGGGGATTCTGAAATAATAGTAAAGCAAATTCGAAAACAGATACATTGAATCTCACCTCATTTAAAAGCTTATTAGAATGAAGTGTGGGATTTGCTGACAAATTTTTTTGCATTTAATATTGTATCTATTCCTAGACTTAAAAATGCAGCAGCTGACTTGTTAGATATCTCAGCTGCAAGGCTTGTACCTACAAATAAAAAATGTTCTATTAAATTACTTTTCAGGCCTTTGGTTCCAGACATGATTACTAATCTACAACTCTTTGATGATGATCAACAAATCTTGGAATTCTTTATGAATGATGAAACTTTAAAAGGGGCAATTATTGATGATGAAGAACACCAAGCTGAGTTAAAATTCTATAACTTCATTCCTAAAGGGGTCAGGACCTTAGAGCAGATGTTTGATTTAAACAACAAATTCAGAAGACCAGCAAATGTCAAAACTCATAGCTCGTCTTTGCAATTTGAGTTAATAAATTTGGGAACTGAAGTTAAACCCAAATATGTAAATTTGGGAAAGTGTTGCTCTCCGGGTGAAAGAAATAATTTCATCAGTTTGTTCAAAGAGCACAAAGATGTGTTTGCCTGGACATATGAAGAGCTGAAAACATATGACACCAATATTATACAGCATGTCATTCCTATTAGATATGGATTCAAGCCTTATCAGCAACCTTTGAGGAAGATGCATCCAAAATTGGACCCGTTAATTCAGAGTAAAGTGAAGAAATTATTGGATGCCAAAATTATATTCAAAGTCAGACACTCAGAATGGGTTTCAAATTTGGTACCAGTAAGAAAGAAATCTGGAGAAATCAGGCTATGTGTGGATTTCAGAAACTTAAATCATGCTTCAGACAAAGACAACTATCCAGTCCCACCCATGGAACAGATATTACAGATGGTTTCAGTTTCTAAGTTATTTTCGTTATTAGATGGATTCTCTGGCTACAATCAAGTGTTAGTATCTGAAGAAGATAGACTTAAAACTACATTCAGAACAAAATGGGGAACTTTTTCTTACAGAAGGATGCCCTTTGGACTAATCAACACTAGAGCTACTTTCCAGAGGGATATGGATATAGATTTCCGCGGTCTAATTAGTCGTAGTGTTGTAGTATATCTTGACGATGTAATGATATTTTCAAAGAAGAGAGAAGAACACAGATTCCACTTAAAACAAATTTTCGAGCATTGTCGAAAATATGGCATCTCACTGAATCCAAGGAAATGTGTGTTTGCTGTTATAGAAGGAAAGCTACTGGATCGCGTGGTTTCTAAAAAGGGGATATCCATAGAACCAGAAAGGATCAAAGTTATTGAATAGATCCCCTTACCCCATAATAAAAAATTTATGCAATCATTTATGGGGACAATAAATTTTGTGCGAAGGTTTGTGCTGGATTTCACTCAACTTGTTAAACCTTTGCAACAAACGGTGAAACAAAGTGTACAATTCAAGTGGATTGATGGAGAGAAGAATGCATTTAGTAAAATAAAGACATCTATTGCTCATGCACCCTCTCTCAAAATTCCAAATTTTGAGAAGGATTTTATTTTGTACACTTTCGCATCTGACGATTCATTAGTAGCGGTGCTTACTCAGAAGGAAGATGGGGGAGATGAGTTCGCCATATCATTTATGAGCATTGGTCTGCAGAGGGCCGAATTGAATTACCCAGCTATGGATAAACAAGCTTATGCAGTCTTCAAAGCGGTAAAACAATTCAGGCCATACATACTTAAGAACCGGACAAAGGTAATCGTTCCACACCAAAATGTGAGGTCCCTTTTCATGAAAAAATAATTAGGAGAAAGAAGAGGCAACTGGGTAACAACATTACAAGAATATGACCTCGAATTCAAACTAGCTTGCATAGTTAAATGGCAAGGACTGTGCAAATTAATGGCTGAAGGTAAAAACAATGAGGAACATGATTGGGAAAATGAAGCTGAATTACATATGATGGATGTATGTCCTCTTTTCATAGCTCCAGATTCCTGGTACCGAGACCTTGTTCATTACCTTCAGGAAGGATTGTTGCTAGAACATTGGAATTCCAAGCAGCGAAGAGCGTTGCGCCTTAAATCAGCTGCATATCAGATCATTGACGAAATTTTATTTAGGAAGAATTATGATGGAGTCCTTCTCAGATGCTTAGAGAAGGAAGATGCCTGAAAGGTCATAATAGAGTTACATGACGGGCCTGCTAGAGGCCATTTTTTCGGAGATACGACATCCCACAAGATTCTCAGAACCGAATACTATTGGCCCACGCTGTTCAAGGATGCTCATGCCCATGTTATAAAGTGTGATATCTGCCAGAGGTGTGGGGGAAGACAAGCCAAAGAAGCAGGACCATTGAAGCCTTTGATGATAACATAACCATTTGAGCAATGGGGAATTGATATTATTGGAGAGATAAAACCAAACTCCTCCTTGCAACACAAATATATCTTGACGGCAATTGACTACTTCACTAGATGGGTCGAGGCTATTCCGTTATGTAAATTCAATGAAGATGCGGTCATGGATTTCTTGCAAGATCATATTATGACCAGGTTTGGAGTCCCAATTTCCCTGGTTTTCGATAATGCTACTTATTTTTCTTCCATTAGATTAACTGCATTTGCTCATGAAAAGGGAATTAAGTTGCATTATTCTGCCAACTACTACCCACAAGGGAATGCTCTGATAGAATCTACAAACAACAATCTGATTAGGATCTTAAAAAAGACTATGATACAAAACCAGACAAGTTGGAATTTAGCATTACCAAACACTCTTTGGGCTGATAGGGTCACACCCAAGAATTCCTTAGGTGTGTCATCGTATACCCTTGTTTATGGAAAAGAGGCTATACTTCCTCCTAACATTATGCTACCATCTTCCATAATAGCTTAAGAGTCTAGAGGCACAGATAACGAAATCCTGCAACTTAGAATCTATAATCTGTTGAAGGCGGAAGAATCTAGATCCAGGGCCAAAGAACGTTTTAAGCAACAATAGGAAGTAGTGAAAAGGTGGTTTGATAAGCACAAAGCTGGAACGAAGGAATTTGAAGTGGGAGACCTGGTTCTTAAGTGGGATCACCCGCATGATGAAAAGGGGAAGCACACAAAGTTTCAACAATTATGGGTAGGCCCTTTTCAGATTGCAGCAAAACTTGGCCCCTCAACCTATAAATTGCAAGATTTACAGGGGTGGGAAGATAACTTACCAGTAAATGGTTTAGTTCTCAAACCTTATTTTTCCTGGTTTTTTGTTTTTTGTTTTTTGTTTTGTACATAAATAAATTGCTTTGGTTGTTTATTTTGATTTGCTTTAGTTCTGTTTTGTTTTAGTTTAGATTTTAATTGATTTCAATAAAAGAAGAAAACTTTTGGTTGCATGGAGAGCATCAGAATTCTGGAGTAATTAAAAATCCTTGATTATAAGATTGTGTGCTAGTGTTTTATTTGAAAGAATTTCTTCTAGTTTAACAGTTTTCCTAAATGGCTATGAACACATTGAGGTCCTACTTAATCCTTGTAAAATAACTCAGGATCGAAAAGTCTGGAATACTATTTTGAGGCTCCATCCATCTCACATTTAAAAATGTCCCAGGGAGTGACAACAAAAGACCCAGGGAAAGGAAGCAGGGTAAACAGTATATTATATATAAATAATCCCATGCCAAGAATTGAAATCCAAAAGGCAGATAAGAGTCAAAAACTCCTATGAAAGCAATATGTATCAAAACAAAGTACTAAAGCATATAAGTACTAAATTTCCAAAATTTCTTCTCCGTCCGTGAGCTGAAAGTTAATACATATCTCACACAAAAGGACACTATGGATAGAGGAGCCTGAATAAAAAAAAAATTTAGAAAGAAAGGCATGCAGGAGGACTCAAATGAAAGGACAAAAGTCCAAAAGCACAAAAAAGTGCAAAATGGCATGGGAATGAGGAACAAATGAATATTTATGTTTACCATATCTTACAATCCTGTGGTGTCTGAGCTGGAAGCTACCCGAAGACAAAGGTAAAAAATGAAACTCATCTTCCCGGCCTCAAAAGAGTTATCTTGACTTTGAAATATTGGGTTCCATTTTCCTAAATTGGATCATCATCAATGATTAAAAGTACATATATTTGCCATTTGGGAAATCCAGACATCTAGAAGAATTCAACATGTTGGTTTTATTGTTAAACAGTCAGTTACTTAAGGAAGAAATTGTCCACAGATCTGGGTTCACCAGGTAGCCACCAATTGTTGCAGCTACAACAATTTCTCAAATTTTTTAAATTTTGGACCCTCCTTTTAAATTTTGTCTTGCTTAGATTTGTTGGGATTGCTAAAATTTGTTGTTCCTCTGCTACGAGTTTGATCTTTTTGAGGTTGGTTTAAGGTAAATTGTTGATCACTTTCGGAAGCTGAATGATTATTTCTTGTCTGTTGTTGCTGTTGAATCTAACTTGAAGTTTTGGTTTCTCAATTTTTTTCGCCATCGAAAGTTGATTGGACAGAGAACTGGGGTCGTAGTCATCTATGTAGCCGTCGTTGCGGAAGCTTACTTATGAACATCCCAATGGACAGTTATGTTTTTACCGTTGGTTTTTATTCTCTTTGTTTTTGTTTTAAAAGCTTTTGACTATCGGCATGTTTGTTTCATCACCGTCGGAACAATAGTTCTTTGTGTTGCCACCGTTTCAGATGGCAGATTGCAAGCACTTCGACGGAAGCCCTTATATTTGCTGACTCCACGGGTTTCTTTAAAATGATTTTTCTCTTTTCGTTGTCGGAGCGACGTTGATAAATTGATCGGAGCATTAGTCTTTTATGTTGTCGACACGGTGACAACATTGAGCCTTTGGTCATCGATACGTCGCCTTCAAAGCTTTCGATCGCCATTATTTCTTGTTATTGCAGAATCCGTTGGCTGTCCATTTTCCGTCATTGCGACTGCGTATTAATCTATCTTGCCGATGCTTTATGTTTAGTATTTCCAATCCCCGATGCCTGGATGGTAGTTGTCGTTGTTTTATTTTTGCCGACGATTTTCATTTGATTGTGGAAGCCCTTAGCCCATGCGTCATCTGTCGTTGCGGCTCCTTACCAAACTAACCATATGATGCTATAGTCATTCTGATGTCCTATGCTATTCTCTCTAGTGTTTATTTCATCGATGTTTTATTTGGCCGTGGATCCCATACTCTGTGTGTCATCCACCATTGCAGCTCCTTAGAAAACTAATCATCTGATGCTTAGTGTTTTTTCTTCCGACTGTCGGTAGGGTTTTCTCGCCGTTTGTTGTGCTTTTACTCTATTTTATGGGATGGTAGAGTTTTCCCATGGGTGTGGGTTGAGTTGAGGTTTTTCTAAAGTGAAGAGTGTAGTTTGGGGGTTTGGTGTTTGAGAGGTGGTGATTGCATTGGCTAGATTCATGCTTCTTTCACAGGATTTCTAGTTAGTTGCGTTTTGGTTTTAGATGAAGAATCTGTTCTGTTGGGACTGTGGTTTTAGTGGGACAGTAGGCTTAGAAATTTTTTGGACCTAGTGTGCAGGATTTTCTTTGCCTTATCATTTTTCTTTTCATGCATTAATATTGTTTATAGCTCATTTTACAGAATGCATGTATTTATACAGTTTGAGTTACCTTGTCAAAAGCTAAGTGATCTAAGAACTGGTTGTTCACGACAGGGTGATGGCTACTGCATAGAAGATATGTCTAGAAGAATAAGCAAAAAAAATGAGGCAGCAGGGAAGGAAGAGAAAGAAAACGAATAAATAGAGGAGAAGAAATTAAAGGCTTGAGATCTCAAACAAGCCGATAGCAGCAAAGGCTCAGGCTTGGGGAGATCTCGTCAGTTACCAAGCTGGTCCTTTTTATAAAAGTGCTTTTAAATCTTAGTTTGAAATGTAACATTTGCATGAATCATGAGCACTAACAAAAGACAAAATTGTGATATTAAACGGTTGGGGGAGCCCAAAGGTCACCGAGGGGCAGTCTAAGAGTTTGGATTGTAGTATAAGTATAGGAGAGTTAGATAGAAGAAAGGGACTTTTTCCCAGTTAGATTTGTGAAGACATATTGTAATAAGAACTATTTCCTTTTGAAATAGATAATTACAATTTTCCTGTTGGAGAAAGCTTGGTGGAATGTTCAAATGTTGTGCTATGGATTTGTTGAAGAGGAACTATTTCATTTTTAGCTTTGTGTCCATTAACTGTGAGATTGTTCAAACTCTTTGAACCTATGTTCTTGTATGAATGTTCTCTGGTTTATTTTATGAAAATTTCCACTATGAGTAATGAATGTTGTTCATAAACAATTGGTTATCTAGTTGTTCAAATATCTTTAAATGTTCATGTGTTTTGAAAGCAGTATCAACTATCTATGATTTTTCATAATGCATGTACAAAATACATTACTCATTAATGAATGATAATCTTGCTCCCTAGGGATAGGTTAGGTAGTTAGTTTTAATTTCTTGCAATGTGTGATTTACATGTGAGAGAGTTGAAGACGAGAGGTAAGAACCTGTGCATCACATTGTGATTGCTCCTTGTATTCTCTATCAATCTGCATTCTTAGATAGGCATTTGCATCTCATACTTAAATATAAAAAACACAAAATATACATGGTGGATCGGGCCGCAACTAGTAAAACCTTTTATTTTTGTTACTCGACCTAAAGTAATCGGACCGTAAACTGGACGGATTCCCCATACCAAATAGTCACGGGCTAGTTGGGAACATTGATTGGGGAGAATCCCTTACTGTTGTTGCCTGCGATTTTCCAGGCCTCAACAGGTCCTAAGATCGAATATCGTTGTTCAAAAATATTACGAAATGAGGTGTTTGATGAGTATAGGAACTTCCTCTCTAAGAATCACATGTATCAAACAACTAAAACAAATCTATTCAATTGGAAGCAAGAGACTGCATTAAAACTGCAGAGAATGACACCTCACCTATTGAAGTTGAAATATAATAGAAATCGTCAAGTTGGTACGTATGAATAATCGTATATGAAATGTTATGTATTTTTTTATTGTGTGTTGTTTACTGTAATTGACATTGGTTTATGTAATTTATTTATAAACTATGATTCAAGATGCTTGTCATGATCATGAAGGCATTAATGGGCTTCCACAAGGAACGAAAAGTTATCATAAACAATTCAGGAGGTTTCCCTACTATGAGCACCTACAAATTACTCATATGTTTGATACAATGCATATTAGAAAGAATGTGACTAATACATTATGGAAAATATTGGATGGAAGGAGCGAGAAAGAAAGAAATGTCAAAATTTGCAAAGACATTCAAGAAGGAAACCATGCAATGAAAGATGCCATTCAATTTCATATCAACAGAGACCAAATTAATATAAACTCACTTACATGGATGTTAACGGAGCATAAAAGTAATGTTGTAAAAGAAGTCATGCGAAAAATTAAATTTCCCACTGTATTTTGTGTGAACATGAAGAATATCATAACAAAGAAAGGTTATTTTATGGGGGTGAAAACGCATGATTCGCATGTCTTCATGAAGGTAATTATTATGATATCCATATAATTATTGGTGTTTATTCCACTGTATATTGTTGTTATTTTGTTTTCCTACTGTTATCACTCTAGGAAACTCTTCTAGGTTGTAGCTCGAAGATTCCTGGTAACTTAATTATTCTCTTAATGATTCTCTGAATTGGATCAAGTCGGATGACTAACACAAGGTTTACTTAATCAAAGCATGCATAGACATATTCAATAGACAAGGCTTTTAACCAAATATGTTTAGTGGATCTGAATAAAGTATATGGATGGACAGATCTTATACTATCATCAGAATCATACATAAACAATATATATGAATGTCCAATGTTATAAGAAAAGAATATTGTAAGGTTCAGTTAATCAGTGTAATGAAAATATGACAGTTCTTAGACACTAGATCAGCTAAAGAAATGAAATAACTCGTTTAGATACAAACATAGAATGGACAAAAGGTAAAACTGAACATAATAGGAAAAAGAAGATTATATTATGATATGCTATGAGAAGTATGAAAGTACAATCAGTTTGCAATCTCCAAAATTGAACCTTTAGTTCATCAAATGTTTTTGGATTTATAGCCTTTACAACAGATATCCAGATCCTATAAAACTGCTTCTAATCTACTAAACTTGGAAAATCAAAAATAGTTTCAAGAAAATAGGGAAAAATCCTATTGTAAGGGTCAAACCATTATCATGATGATATTCACGGCCTTCATAGTCTTCAACAGCTGCAGTAGATCTTCATAGACTGAAAACTAAGTTGAAATTGCCACCTTGACTGACATGTCATCTCTTGCCACAAAAATTGGGCCAAACTACTGAAAAACTGGGGCTCCAATATGGATTTGGTTATCCAAATATATGACACTTGTGTATAAAACGAAAGAGGTTTTTGTGAATTAATTTGTTTTGAGAAAAAACCTCTCTAGTTCTTTGAAATTAGTTTTCATTTTCCTAAGATCTGTATTTCAAAAACATGTGTCAAACAGGGAAATTCTGAGACCCAAAACTTAGGGCTCAGAGATGGATTCGATTATCCCAATCTGTGACACCTATACAAAAAATGAGAGAGGGTTTTGTCCTATGATGTGTTAGGAACAAAAACCTCCTCCTTTTTTGCAAAAAGATTCTCCATTCACGCATAATCATCATTTGAAAATGATGACTCAACACAGTAAAACGCCACATTTCTTCATGAGCAAAGGATTGTTCTGCATATCTTCTCAACTACAGCAATATTTGACCTCTTCAATAACCTTCAAGGTGATGACAAGGCACTTGAAATATTCCTTTGACCAAAATATAAAGTCCACTTGCTCTTTTTCCCTTCTCTGTCGCTTCAAATCTAAAATAGAAAGGTGATACATATGCCTTTAATTATTATCTTTTAATAGAAACCATCTCCTTGCCATTTGGAAGCAAAAAACCATGATCTGGGAAAAAATAATGCCTCTCTGCCCTGTTCTGCAAAACTGAACCCTTGTCATTTTCCTTCTTTAGTTCTTCATCTTCTTAATTAATATCTCATAAGAATCAATATAGATAAACAACGACATAATTGCTCTGCGATTTCGGTGGCTTAGAGCATGTCGAAATTGCGGTCTTAGCTGCCGAAAGCAAGTGCTTTTGATGGCTTACAGAATTTTAAAACATACTCCTTAGCCACCGAAACCTGTCTTTAGATATTTTTTACAAATGAAGTGCTAACTCAAAAGCTCTTATAGAATATAAGTCCAAATCTCTTCTAAAGACTCTTAAAAAATTTAATGATGCTTCATCTAATGACTTTCTTATCTCCTAATTGAAAATTTTATTTTTGGAGATAACATCTGGCTCCTACTCAGGGATGAAAGCCTCCCTGTGAGGTTTCAAGAACCACAGATCTGATTCCTTTCCTGGAAAAATAAAATATAGAACCTAGTCTAGTGTTCCATTAGGCATGGAGTCATTTGGCCTGTGCAACTGATCTATGAAAATTCTCGAGACTTGTGCAACTGATCTTTGTACATCTTCAAAAACTTCCATCCTCAAGAAATACCTTTATTTACATAAGCTGACTGATATTTCTGCTACAAATTGGGAAAAAATCAAAATGCTCGACAGCGAGCTTATTTCCTACACTACTCTACTCTAACCTTTTCTGCATTTGGGTTAGGTAAAGGATGATTTCCATAACAACCATCCAAGAAATTTAAATACTGAAGAAATTTCATCTTTATCACTGATCAGCAAATTATGTTTGACATGTAACATCAGTGATAAGAATTTTTTCAAGAAACCATACTTACCTGGAAACACTGGAAAGCTAAGGAAGTCTGAAATTTTCAAGTTGTCTGAAATGTATGATTCCATGAAGGTTGCCACCGGGTCTTTCAAACCAAGATAAAAAATATGTTGACTCTTAGGAAACAACTTCATATTTATGGAAGCCTCTTGCTCAGCCATGACTGTTCCTCTATTGGAATATTGATGACCTTCTTATTTTCTTGTGATCAGAGATTGATCATCAATCATTGTAACTTCCTCCTTAGACAAATGCACAAAAGATGATGACAGAACATGTTTTATATCATATGAATTTTGATTAGCTAAAAACATGTAGTTGCATATACAATCATTGGTTACCATAGGCTCCTCCTGATTTGCAAACTGGTCATAAAATTCAAAATCACACCTGTCTCTGGAGTATTCTCCACCTACTGAAGAAACTGATTATGAATCTGACATATACTTGCCTGCAGGTTGTTGTTCCATATTTGTTGCATACTCACTGCTTTCTTGCTCTGAATATGAAATGTACTGATAGTGTTTTTTCTCTTATGCATGTAGGTCTTCAAAGTGAATTTTCTCTTGTATTTTCTGGAAACATGGATTTTTTCCTCCACCTCTTCAGCATCTTCAAATAAGCTCCTTAGAGGTAAAGAACTTCTTTCTAGTGGAAGAAGGGAAAGTTCCGAATTCAAACTCATAACATAATATATCATGGCAGTTGTCTATGTAGGCCAGATCTCGAAAGGCATGTCATGATAGCTACTATAAAACCTTCGATTGAAAACATACAAAGCTTCGTCCTCCTCTCTCTTGTTCTCACCCCAATGTTTGGAAAAGGAATTTGACAACTCGATCCAAGAGCCAATAGAATCAGATCTCGGACCCTTAAACCATGCAGCAGCATCTCTGATAAAATACTTGGAGAAAAATCTCATGATCACATCTTCATGAACAAGATGAAATCGGTCAACAAATTCCTCAAAGGATTCCAAGTGCTTCTCTGCTAAAACTTGGTTTTCTCCAGAAAACTGGGGAAGATATTCAAAGCAGTCAAGTGGATAAGGATGAAGAAGAAAGGGAACTCTTAAAGGCTTGAACATTTTCATTCTGATTTTATTTTGAAAAGTAGAGGACTGATCATGAATGTTAATGGGTTGATGACAAGGTTTAGTAGTAATGCCCAAGGGTGCTGAAGTTTGGACAGGGTTTGAATCGGTTCTGACCTTTGTATGGTTACATGGATGATCATATTCAAGGGATATTTGAATACAATGATCATCTTTATGAATGGGATGAGGTATAGGTACTGAATCAACATCTACAATATAAGAAGTATGAAGATCTTCTTCTTCTAAAGATGGATATATACAAGAAGGATGATGATTTTCCGAATATACAAAGGAAAAAATAATTCTCTTTACACGCGAAAGGAAAAGCATGAAAGATCTTATGAAGAAAAACAACAGTTCATGAAGCAGACTAATGAACTGGTACCTAGATTTCAAATTTATCTCCTTCATCTTCTGTCAACTTGATCCTTCCCAGTGGAGTCTTATTAAATTCAGATGGATCAAGGAAATATAAGTCTTTGTAAATCTGCCTAGCAGCAGGGCTAGGTTTTCTTCTCCCTCTATGAACAAATCTTGAAGAACAGACTGTACTGTAGGAAAATTGGTATGAGTATAAGAGTAGAGTTTTTTTGGTTATGTCTGCAAAGATTTTAGAGAATAGGAGCAGTCCTTTTTAGGGCTAGATTGTTCAGCTTGTTTCCCTAAACTATGTCCAGAAAAATTCTCAGTAAAAGGATTTATAACAACAGAATCTAATGAAGGATAATTACCCTTTGGATTCTCTGATTCAACTATAGTTTTCCAAGAACAAGAAGCTTCAACAGAAGTAGACTTAATGGAATGTGTTCTAGGTACAGATAAAGAAGCAATACCTCTTAAGATACCTGATCTAGATGTCCTTGTTGCTCTGGAAATTTTCCTTTGTAGAGCTCTTCCTCTTCTCATGATCTTTTCTGGGTCTGCAACAGGTGTTGCTAGTGGCCTCTCTTGATTTTCTCTTGTATGAGCCCTTCTCGAAGCCACGGTTCTTCAATGGAGTCTCTAGATAGAAAATTACAACCAAGTAAATGTCTAGTATTTGTCTATCATCAAAGTTGGATCTGTGTGATGTCCCAAGGAAGTTGAGCTTCAATCTCCTCTCCCCGGCAATGGCGCCAATTTGTTATCACTCCAAGAAATTGTTCTAGGTTGTAGCTCGAAGATGCCTGGTAACTTAATTATTCTCTTAATGATTCTCTCAATTGGATCAAGTTGGATGACTAACACAAGGTTTACTTAATCAAAGAATGCATAGACATATTCAATAGACAAGGATTTTAACCAACTCTGTTCAGAGGATTTGAATAAAGTATATGGATGGACAGATCTTATACTCTCAGTATAAACATACATAAAAATATATATATGAATGGCCAATGTTATAAGCAAAGAATACTTGTAAGGTTCGATTAATCAGTGTAATAAAAAGATGACAGTTCTTAGACACTAGATCAGCTAAAGAAATGAAATAACTCATTCAGATACAAGCATAGAATGGACAAAAGGTAAAACTGAACATAATAGGCAAAATAAGCTTATATTATGATATGATATGAGAAGTATGAAAGTAAAATTAGTGTGCAATATCCAAAATTGAAACTTTAGTTCATCAAATGTTTTTGGCTTTATATCCTTTACAATAGATATCCATATCCTATAAAACTGGATCTAATTTACTAAAATTGGAAAGTCAAAAACAGTTTCAAGAAATTAGGAAAATTGTATCTTAAGGGTCAAAACCTTATCATGATGATATTCATGGCCTTCATTGTCTTCAACAGTTGTAGTAGATATTCATATACTGAAAACTAAGTCGAAATTGCCACCTTGACTGACATGTCATCTCTTGCCACAAAAATTGGGCCAAACTGCTGAAAACTGGGACTCAAAAATGGATTTGGTTCTCCAAATATATGACACATGTGTATAAACCGAAAGAGGTTTTTTTGTATTATTTTGTTGTGATAACCAAACTCTCTCAGTTATTTGAAATTCATTTTAATTTTCTCAAAATATGTATTTCAAAAACATGTTTCAAACAGGGAAATTCTTAGATCCGAAAATTAGGGCTCAGAGATGGATTTGATTCTCCTAATCTGTGACACTTGTAGGAAAAATGACAGAGGTTTTTTTACTATGATGTGTTAGAAACAAAAACCTTCTCCATTTGTTCAAAAGCATGCTCCAGTCACTCAAAATAATCATTTGAAAATGATGACTCAACACAGTAAAGACACCACATTTCTTCATGAGCAGACTGTTATTCATATCTTCGACAGCTACAGCAATATCCGACCTCTTCAATAACCTTCAAGGTGATGACAAGGCACTTGAAATATTCTTTTGATAGCTGGACAGTATCTTAACCAAAATAGAAAGTCCACTTGATATTTTTCCCTTCTCAGTCGCTTCAAAGCTGAAACAAAAAGATGATACATATGCCTTTAATTATTATCTTTTAATAGAAACCATCCTCTTGCCATTTGGAAGAAAAAAACTGTGATCTCGGCAAAAATAATGCCTCTCCGCCATCTTCTGCAAAACTAAACCCTTGTCATTTTCCTTCTTTAGTTCTTCATCTTCTTGATTAATATCTCATAACAATCGATATAGATAAACAATGGCATAATTGCTCTGCGATTTCGGTGGCTTAGAGCACCCTGAAATTGTGGTCTTAGCTGCCGAAAGCAGGTTCTTTCGGTGGATTACAGAATTTTAAAACATACTCCTTAGCCACTGAAACCTGTCTTTTGAGATTTTTTACAAATGAAGTGCTAACTCAAGATCTCTTATAGAATATAAGTCCAAAGCTCTTCTAAAGACTCTTAAAAAATTTAATGATGCTTCATCTAATGACTTTCTTATCTCCTGATTGAAAATTTTATTTTGGGAGATAGCACCTACTCTTTGTTTAAAAAATGATGTGGTTTGTACATTGTTACAGTATGTTATACCTTTCTCTCTCTCCCAGACAACTTTGACAACAATGTCAAACAAGTTATATATAATCTTGGGAAATACAGGAGGTAAAGAGTGATTTTTTGCATATGCTTAGGGTTTGTTTAATTCATCATAGAACTTATATTTGATTTCTGTGCACTAATTCATGTTATGTAATATAATTTTTTTTTTGTTAAATCTCATTATTGGTTTGTGTCACGCGTAGATGGTTGTCATCTAAATAAATCCATAGAGAAGATATAAAGCATTGGAGGAGAGAAATTCCTCGTCTCATGTGTGAAATGCAAAATCATCTACCTTCAAAAAATTTCAATACACAGGAACACTACCTCATACACCAAGTCGATGATATTGAATTGTGTGGACCTGTGCACTCAAGGTCCATGTGGATGGTTGAGAGGCACTTGAAATTTATGAATGGTTTGGTTAGACAACGAGCACATTCTAAGGATTCTATGATGGAGGGATATACGGTATATCAAAACATGTTGTATATTAGTGAATATTGTCCTAATTTAGTGTCAAAGCTTAATTTACATCGCATTTGTGATCCGAACTCCAATAACAATTTTGAAGGGGAGTACCTGAAGGGGAAAGGTAGATCGATGAAGGTGAAAGGTAATTATTATCTACTGGATATTAATTAATATAATACATTTGACTGTTGATTTTTATGTATATATATCATACATATTCTATTTTTATATTGAATATATTGCATCAATTAAGAGTGTATACCTTGTTAATATAATATACATTTGTACTAAATTTTAATTTTTATTGTCATCATGCAGTTGGTCAAGAGTGGGTTAAAATTCATTTATACATCGCAAACAATCTTAACTGGATGAAGGTATGAATTGAACGATGCGAAAAATATGGTCATGGAATATCATGGGAAGGCATGGCTTCATTGGTTAAAGCCTCACATCGCAATGGAGATACCAATATTACACAAAGGGAAATCTATTTAGCATATGGTTTAAAAGATAAGAAGGCAAGCATATTAATGAACCATACTATTTTTGTTTTTGCAAACATATTGAGTACACGTTGATTTCTTTCCCTGTATGGAATAAACATGCATTTAATCATAAATATTATATCATTATGTAATATTTTTTGTGTATGGCTTGTTGTAGGTAAAACACCATAATGCTATGTGGTGCAATGGCTGTATATATCACATCAAAAAGTTGTATGAAATGAAGAAAACATCAGATTGTGGCATATCTGCAGTCTTTAAGGTTACCAATGTTTCCTCTATAAGTGACAGACGTCTAGAACTCTCAGAAAATTGATACTATGGGTATCTAGAAGATATTATTCAGTGCGACTTTAAATCCTTTAATGTAGTTCTATTTTTTTTCAAATGGTACAGGTTTTGATTGAATCAACGTGATCCCGATAAAACTATTATTGAACATGATAATGGATTTACCATGGTAAATATAAGGTTGTTTGAGCCAGGAATGGAGCACTATGTTCTTCCAAGCCAATGTGAACATGTATTTTACTACAAGGTTCTAGGTAGAGCAGGTTGGTCATTTGTTGTGAGACACGATCCTAGGGGAAGGCTGATAAAATATAACATAGAGGAAGGTAATGAAGAGGGTCTCGAAGAAGAGGACGATGTTGAAGATGATCAACATGAGATAAATGATCATGTTCCAGAAGAATATGTCCAAGAATTAGTTGAATCAGATGATGTAGTAGACAATTTCCATGAATATGATATCAACGATGACATGACAATCACAACCGACATAGATGACGATGATGAAATGGCTAATACTTACAATGTTGAATTTGGATCGGATGATACAAATGGTGAATCAGACTGTTATGCATCATCATATCATAATGTTGTACGAAATCATCATCAGAATTTCCATGTTCATCATCATATTCTATGGAAACTGAACCCAAGTGATAGAACAATTGCACTCACAAAATTGCTAATCAAACATGCAAAATTCACACAAAAGGAGACTGAAATTGGAGCATAACTTAATCCTGTATTGAATAAGTGTACATCATCCAACCATATGAAATAATAGGCTGCACAAATATATAATTACATGAGATATTTGAAAGCATAAGGATTCTATTTGAATTGGTAAAAAAGCAGGCTCACTAAAACTAGTCAAATCCCCCATAGGTGCATAAAGCTCTTTCCAAATATATGAACATGCTCACAAATTGGATAAATAAAGTGGGAAAGATAATAAGTGATGGAAAGACAACTCATTCATGCTTTTTTTTGAGAAAAGGAAGGAGGAGGATGTGGGAAAAAAACAAGGCAGTTACACCTAGACTAGCTTTTCCCTTTTGCCTTAAAACTACTGTAAAGAAAGGCATGTTATACCTAAATCCTGTCACCATCATGTGATAAGATATTTAACTCCTATGTTTTCCCTTAATCCCAAAACCTAGAGTGGAAACTTGCTCTATTTGTCAATTCTACTTGAAAAAACCTAGCACCGTGCTTACCCTTTAGCTGATGAGCGGTACCTTGTTCAACATCGCGTGTATCCTGTTATAGAGAAGCAGTGCCACTGCCTGTAGGATTTATTATTGAAGAGGTTCTCACATAAACCACTTTGTCATAAGGGAACAAAAGTGGTACCCTAGGTAAAATGGGAAAAATAGAAGTTTCTCGAGGCTTCTAGATCATGAGCCTCGTGTCCTCCCTTATCCCTATCAATATGGGTTAGTTTGAGATTGAGATTCCCCTTGGTAGGATCTTGGAGCCACCTCACCCACAATTGTCTCAACTATCCCTATCCATTAAGCCCTATAAACACAATCTCATATCCATAGTTGAGGGAGAGAATTGAATGGTATTTTTATGCTGTTGAATTGACTACCTAGTCCAATCCATTAGAGAGCACAAGAGAGCAAGTTGGAGCTTATGGGGATGAAGTGTTTGTCTTGTGGAGGAGGTTGTCGACACTAAGGAAATGCTTGTAAGCTTCTTCTTTCATTCTTAATGCAAAGCTAATTTCCGTCCCACATATCTATTGTTTTGATTTCACATGTATATGTTATTGGATTCCTTAGTCACTAGTATGGATATGTAGATGATTTCCTGGTAGCTTTGATGTGGTTGTATGTTTGATATGTTTGCAGGTACACAAGTTCATGATCGAAGCAGTATTCTAGGTGTCTACAACATTTAGGGAAGGTCTTCATCCTTTTTCATTCACTCATTTGTTCTGGATATGAACCATTTAGACCAAAGGAACAGCTTTTGTCCGTAGAAGGTGCAATATTCTTGATTACAAATCTGGTGACTCCGCTGGGGAATAAGGAAAATTTCAATTGATCTGATCTTCCTCAATTCTTGAACCCTTGTTCGAATCCAGGCTCCATATCCAACTCTCTTCAGTCAGATCTGCCATTTGGCTTAGTGAATTTTGGTTTGAAACTTTCAGATCTATTTAGATCTGGACTAATTTCACTTTATATGCTCTTTTTTTATTGTCAATTCATCAATATTACCATGAACTGATCTATTTTTAACTTGATTTCTCATTCTCCTTGTGTTTTGGATCTATTCAAGGAACCGCACATGTGATGTTGGAAACAAGCGGTGCCACCGCCTGAACTTTGTTAGGCATAAGCGGTGCCACCACCTGAGTCCCGTTATCCAGAAGCGGTGCTCGTTCAGAACCACTCTATCAAGACCCCTCCAGCTCGGTGCCAAGTAGGCCTTGTTCCAGAACTAGTTTTTTGTCATTTTTTGCAAAAAGTTGGATTTTGCTTGCTTTCTTTTATCCCTGCACTGTCAGGCTTGTGTGTTAGAATCTGAATGCTCATGGTTGAAAATTATGTGGTAAAAACTTGTTTGATGAAATATTTCAAAAGCTAGGTTAGGCTTGTTGATTATTCATTTGCATTCATGATTGTTGGTTGTGATTTCGAAAGGAATTTATGAAAGATTAAGTTTCAGTTAGATCTCTTTTTGTTTCATTTATAAATACTGAAATAAAAACCACTTGCTTAGAATCTTGATTTCATTTTTTCCATAGAGGACTTCTTTTTTATTTTAAAAAGAAATTTTTTTGATTGAGTTTAGGTCATTATTATCATTACTGAGCATAGGGCACTAGATCTTTGATTAGCCTCATAAGATTTTAGGTTCTCTTTGTTCTTTTGTCTCTCTTGCATTAGTACTATCTCATCAAAAGAAAAAATAGTGTAGTTTTAAGTTAGATCTATCTATGTTTCAAGAAAAAATGAAAAATATAGTGCATATGCATGTAGAGTGCTTGTTGTTTTTCTTTTAGGAAAAGAGACTCTTACCCATTTGATTGCTTTCAAAAAGAAAATGAGTTTGGAATGTGTTGCTTGTATTTGGATTTGATTTGTTCAAAGTAGTTGTTTGTGAATTTTTGGTTTTCAAAATGAAAATAAAATACTCTCTCTCCCTCCCGTAATTAGGCATAACTCGAATGGTAAAGTGAAATATTTGCATCTGCATTCTGCATGGTTTTACTTCTTCTGTCTAAATTCCATGCATTCACCTAACCGTCCATTTAAAATTAACAGTAGTTATAGGATAAAATTTACATAGAAATTTGAGTGATAGGATAGAGACGTGTTCAGGCGTCGTTAAGCATAGGAGTTGTCGTTACTCGTCTACATTACATCCCGGGACTCGCGCAGTTCTTCCACATACCGTCGGTATATCGAATGGCCTTTCACGTACCCTTGAGGTATATAGAAAGGTACTTCATGTACTCAATTTTATATAGAAATGCCCCTTGTGAAAGGTTATGCATTAGACAACACTATTACCGATTTGAGCTCCCACGTACCTTGAGTATATCGGGAGACCCCACTAGGATACCTTATCTATCTAAGAAAATCCCTTTAGCTATCTTTCTTGGAGCCATACACTGAAAATAGCATTCGGAAAGATTACTACGCATGTACCCTTGAGGTATATCGTGAGTGGCACCTTCTTGACAATCCTGGTGAGAGACCAGACTATCTGAACTCCTCCTGTCATTTAAGTTTGCTTGTTTGGCCTGTAGCTTGAGTAGGGAAATTTTTGGTGTGTTTTCTAGTTTTTGAGACCTTAGGTTAGATAGGAACTGTACAAACTAGCTGAATTAAGACAGTCCAGAAGAGTACGGGGCTTGCCACCTGATTTTATTCCCTTTTCAGGAGAAAATCCTATGGAAGCTATCGACCAAGGAGCTGCTACCAACTCCCAAGTGGGAGAAAATGTGGTTGGAGAAAGCGAAGATCCATATCCTTAGCACATGCCTCCCTTGGTCCAACAACCTTATAGGGGTAATAATTCATTCCATTCTCCCATAGAAGGTCATGTTGATGATACTACCCGTCCAAATTATGGTCCCAATGCTCCATTTTGGGATACCTCTATAGGATAGGCCATTGCTTCGTTTGGCACTCATTTAACCTCTTTTGAAGAAGTTTCACCAAATGAAGAAGAATGTAGAAAATACTAGGCATCTATTCTCTGTGCACAAGAAATTGAGAAGAAAATAGATAACATATTGGGTACACCACCACCTCGTTCAGCAGGTTTTCCTATGGGATATCGCTCACTTGCTGATTCTATGAGACCTATTGAACCTATTCTAGATCGCACTGTGACTCCACATAATCTAGGTCAAACTACCAACCCCACCACCTCCCATATTATGTCTGTTCCAAATCCTCCTGGGTCTTCCACACCTAGGGCACAACATTCAGTTCCTATTTCATCAATACCTTCTAGTGTCGAGGGACAACCCCTGGTACGACCTATGTTATATGTCACTGGAATTGTAGCTAGTCATGGGCAGACCTCTAGTATATAGCACTCTACTGTTTATGTCCCTCCTACACACACGAATGTGGTTAACCCCCCATCCAGTTTAGGTCAGCCCTTGGGGGCACAACCTATAACCAATCAAACCTCTTGGGGGTATGGTTACACAACAAATAAAGTACTTGTAGGAAATATTAATTACCAACCCAACCCTATAGGAATGTCTTATGCTGGAATTCCATATCCTAGTAATACTTTCACGCCATGGGGGCAACCTAACTAGTCCTACATACCCACTATGGGAGGGATACCTATACATACTGCGGGGGGTTTCGAAGGACCACCTTATGGAGGTCCTCCCCCTAGAGGGAATAATGGTCCTAGAGGTCCTGGTGACTTTCCTCCTTATGGTCCTAATGGTCCTAGTGGTCCTAGGGGGCCTAGTGGCTTCCCTCATAATGGTCCCGGAGGGTCTGGTGGCCCTTCTCCTAGTGGTTCCAGAGGCTCTGGGGGTTTACCTCCCAGGGGTCCTGGAGGGCCTAGTGGTCCTCCTCCTGGAGGTCCAGGTGGTCTTGGTAGTCCTGAAGGCCCTGGTGGTCCTCTTCCTAGAGGCTCCGACAGTTCTAATAGTCATAATATCGTAAATCAACCCCCCGCGGGTGGATCTTCCAGCGGTTCTTCATCACAAAAACCTATCTATCAGTCTACTTAGAAGAATTTGAAGCATGCATAGCACTTTTCAAATAATTCCATGATGTTTTTGCTTGGTATTACGAATAAATGCTGGGGATAGACCCATCCATTGTGGTCCATGAAATAAAAACCTATCCCACTGCAAAACCTATCAAGATGAAATTGAGACAAGTCCATCCACAGAAAGTCGCAGCTATCAAAGCTGAAATAGAGAAACTTCTAAAAGCAGGGTTTATTTATCCCGTACCCCTGACGGAATGGGTATCAAATGTCGTCCCTATCAATAAAAAGTAGGGCACCATTAGAGTCTGCATCGATTTCATAGATTTGAACAAAGCTTGTCCTAAAGACAACTTTCCCACTCCGCATATCGACCAGATTATCGACAACTATGCCGGAAGTGTCATCTTCTCATTTATGGATGGATTTTTGGGTTATCATCAGATTGAGATTTTACCCATTGATCAGCACAAGACAACATTCATTTGTCCATGGGGAACCTTTTCATACAGGAAGTTACCATTTGGCCTGAAAAACGTTGGAACCACTTTCCAGTGTGCTATGTCCTATGCGTTTCACGATATAAAACATATTGTTGAACCGTACCTTGAAGACCTCCCAGCTCATTCACAGTGACGGGAGGACCACCCTGGTCATCCTAAAGACATTTTCCTGAGGTGTCGTCATTATAATATATAGCTCAACCCTCATAAATGTGTTTTTTGCGTTGAGACAGGACACCTTTTAGGTTTTGTGGTTTCTAAGGATGGCATCTGGATAGATCCATTGAAAATTGCCACTATTTTAGCTCTACTAGCCCCAACCAATATTCTACAACTCCAAAGTTTGGAAGGGAAGGAAAACTTCCCCCACCATTTCGTGTGCAATTTTGCATAGAAAACACACGGTTATATGCATCTCCTTAAGAAGGACACTCTGTTCTTTTGGGATGACCAAGCCCAATGAGCCTTTGATAATCTCAAACACGCTCTGACTCACTCACCCGTGATACACCCCCCAAATTATTCAAAGGATTTTCTCTTATACATTGCTGCCTCCACTACTACCATCGCCATGGTTTTGGTGTAGGAGAATCCCGATGGTCAGGAGCACATGATCTACTATGCTAGTAAGAATCTCATGGATTCTAAAACTCGATATTCATGTGTGGAGAAATTATCATTGGCCGCGATCATTGCTGTTCAGAAATTTCATCACTACATTTTGCTCTGCACAACCACCGTATTAGTAGACCAAAAACCTATGTATTACATCCTGACTTGTCAGGTGCTCGGGGGCAAGTATTCCCGATGGATAGTCATCCTATAAGATTTTGATCTAGAATTTTCCAAAGCTACATCAAAGAAATCCTTGGTCTTTGCTGAGCTCATGTGTGATCTTCCCTGCGCTTCAATGGAATCTGAGCCTAGTGATTCATTCCCAAATGAATTCCTGTTCTTGATAAGCACTACTGACCCATGGTATGGAGATTTACTTATTTATCTCCAGACACAAAGGTTTCAGCCTACTCTATCCCGTGATGATCGTCGTCGTATCCATCACCACGTAAAATACTACCTCATCTTGAATGACACTTTGTATAGATGTGGTATCGATTCTATTCTCCAGTGATGCCTTACCCATGAGGAAGCTAAACAAGTTTTGAATGATTACCACTTTGGAGCATGTGGAGGTCATCTATCTAGGATGGCTACAACCCAGAAAATCCTTCGTGCTGGTTATTTCTAGCCTTCAGTCTTTAAAGATTGTCACGAGGATGTTAAGAAATGCCCACCCTATCAACACTTTTATCCGAAAAAGCACACTCATCCTGCTCCATTACACCCCATCATTGCTATTGTCCCTTTCGCCAAATGGGGGATTGATTATATGCATTGTAAGCCTACCTCAGCCAGGGGCCAGGGGGCATGGTTACATCATCGTAGCTGTTGACTATTTTACGAAATGGGCTAAGGCCATGCTTACATATGTAGAGAACGGTAAGACTACTGCTCTCTTCCTGTTCAATCATGTGATAGCAAGATTCAGAGTCCCGTGGTCCATAGTTACTGATCATGGATCACATTTCCGTAATCAAATGATGGAGGAACTAAGTGCAAAGCTAGGTTTTCGTCATGAAAACTCTACGCCCTATTATCCACAAGCTAATGGTCAGGTCGAGGCCATTAAAAAAGTTTTGAAAACGATGCTAAATCAAATGGTTGGAGACCATAAATCCAACTAGCACCATACCCTTTTCTCCGCTATTTGGGCTTACAGGACTTTGGTGAAAACAACTACTGGTTTCACACCTTTCCAGCTTGTCTACATACTAGAATTTGTCTTGCCGATTCAATGCCAAATTCCATCCTTGAAACTTGTCGTCCAAAATCTCCCAAACACTTCCACAGAGGAAGAGAGATTTCTATACTTGGACAACCTTGATGAAACTAGAAGAGATGATGCCTTAGCTAATGAGGCACACAAGAAATGCGTCAAGGCATAGTATGAAAAGTTTGTCCAACCTTGTTCCTTTAGCGAGGGTGACCTAGTTTTGACTTATGATCAGAGATATGAAAAACTAGGGAAAGGGAAGTTCGAATCCATGTGGTACAGTCCTTTTGTTATTTCCATAGTTTTAGAGAAAGGGGCCTACAAGCTTATGGACTATGATGGAATCCCCTTAGGACAACCTCGCAATGGGTTGTACTTGAATAGGTACTATGCCTAGATCTCTCTTGGATAGTGTCTTGTATATATGTATATTACTTGACTTTTAGTGTGCTTAAGTATTTTCAATAGGGTTTTGAGTTTAGTGTCCATATCTGTTTATACCATGTTTTGGTCGTGTAGAGCAGATGGATTTCTACGGCTTCGTTGATGGTGCTTGCAACCTCACCTTGAATCTTGCCTCAGCTGCTTGGGTTCTTTATTCTCCAGCTTATGATTTGGTCAGTTCAGGAGCAGTTTGTACTGGTCCCTCTACCAACAATATCGTCGAGTATCGAGCAGTCATAGGTATTTTGGCTGAAGCTGCATCCCAAGATGTTCACAACTTGGTAGTCTTGATGGACTCACAACTTGTGGTTTGTCATCTAAACCATGTCTATACCATTAGGAATCCTGTTCTTCTCTATCTCTTCCAGAGAGTACGTTTATTAGAGAGGTCATTTGAAATTATCACCTATAGGCATATCCCTAGGGAACATAATGCAGTTTCCGACTCATTGGAAAATTACATCCTAGACTGGCATATTTCCCATTCATGACATGAAAATCAAACATGGTCCACTGTAAATAAACTGTAAAAGACACATAAAACTCATATAAAATACATTCACCATTTGAGACATATAAACATCCAAGTAGAAGTCTGTATATATATATATATATATATATATATAAACATGTTTTACAAAAAATAGGTCACGAGACCTCATTTGAAGCACGTGGGATTTTAGGTAAAGAATCATCATCATACAAAAGTCCTAAAGCCATCTATCAGCTTTCAGTAACTACATCATGCACCCTATCATCTAGTGATGCTTGTGGTAACACATGACCGCCCGAGCTACTCGACGTAGTAGTCTATTGAAACGACCCAGTACTCCTGCAGTAGGCCTCTGGTACCTCAGTGGGAGGTCATCGATCGAGGCATCTGGGATGCCTAGATTCAACCTCTTGAGGTTCTCCTCTAGCTCCCCTGTCACATCATTGCCCTGTGGTACAAAACTGGCTCGAGCTCTCCTGTCTAGTGGGGAGGCTCCCCTCGGTCATGCTGCTTCGACAAATGCATGAAAACATTCAAGTCTTGTTACTAAACATAAAAAATATAAAACATTAAAACATAAAAACACAATTTATATTTTAGGGTTTTTGTTTCTTACCGATATCACCCCACTGTCCACCAGGTGGGAGCGGTAGGTCAGGGTCACCACTAAAGTCAGTGCCCACATATGCATAGTCCTCCACCATGAGGAGCTGATCTGTCAACCATCGAAATAACGGGTCACCGAACTTTACCTTTCCTCTACCTACTCCAGTACAGGCCATGATCTGGACCCATCTCTACATGCGAGGGTCCTGTGCCCTCAACTCTATAAATACCACCTAGGGTCTCATTTGTGCAAACCGCTCAAAAAATAAACAAGCTAGAATGGAACCGAAACCGAATTGCTTCAGCTCCCCCTGCCGACACTTGGTCACCTGATCCTTGAAGATCGGAAGTAGAGCTTCTTCCTAGTTGAAAACTATGGGCTCCATGGCCTCTATTGCATAGATAATATGCGCTCTAGATTCCTGGTGTACCCCTTGGCTTCCCACCACTCTATGCATGGTAAACAAATCTGTCTGTAGTGGGCCATCCACCACTGCTTTTATGGGAACTTTCTTACCCAATGTCTTGGTCCCAGGAATGCAATGGTGGTTTATCAACTTCTGATTAGTAATGTCCCCTCCATGGGAACCAGTCAAAGAGATGGGAGCACCCCGTCTCGATAGGCCTATCAGGAAGTAGATGTCATCTACTTCAATTGTCAATATATGAGCACCAACATCAAAATATTGTTACTCTAGATTCCACATCCGGAGGATATGCTCTAATAGTCGCTCATGTGACACCATGCTAGGTGTATGGAAAAAATTTAGAAGTCCACAGTCTCTCAACGTGGCTATACAACCCGCATTTCATTCGGCAAATGCATCGTTGTTGTCATGTTGCCTCTCTTTCCATATTACCATTTTTTATCAATGGGAACTTGTCAAAAACCATCACAAGACCAATTAGAAACATTCCCAATCATTCAAATCATCAAATTTGAGCTAGTTTTTCTTGTGCATGCATTTATATTTACCCACGGCTGGCACTGCCTGTGTCCCATTGAGGACAGGCAGTGGCACCGCCTGTGTGCAGTGTTTTTGATGCGGTTCGAGTGAGGTACCACTTATCTCACAAGGGATAAGAGCGGTGCCTGCTTCCATGGTTTTAGGGATCGCCCAATAGGACCAAAACACCACCAAAAATAAAAATATAAAGCATCAAATGTAAGAGTAGGGTGTAAGCTATTATTTGGAACTGACGATGCGTGAATCCGACGATAGATGCTCCCAATATCAGCAACTGAAAATCTGGCCAACAAAATGCTCCAAAGGCTCTCCACTATGGGTAAATGGTAAAATGTTTTGATTTTTTACTATTTACATAACTTTTATATACATTTTAGGGTTTGACATATTATAGTTTTGTTTTAAAATCATTTATTACTCAAATTCTATTAGTCATAATCCTTTAATGTCAGTTATTGGATAATTTAACACTTGTTTTTCAAGTTGTTACAGGACAGAAGAGCAGTAGCAGTAAAAGTTTTGGGAGTTCGTTTTTTACTTTTTTGTACTACCATTAAACGAAAAAAGTCTTTGAGCATTTATTGTGACACTTTGGTCATGCTCTCAAAACTTAGCATCAAAGGTCCAAGTCCTTTTCTGATTCTTTTCAAACTCGTAAAATCTCTCATCGTGAAAAGAGACGTAATGGAGTCTTCTTTACACTCTTTTCGGGCTCCTTAAATATGAAAAGATTGTCGAGTGATCTTGTATTCTTCACGCTCATTAACTTGAAGAGTCGTTCATTTAACGGTAGGTTATCACTTTTTCGGTTCAGGTGAACTATTTTAGGAAAAAGGACCCTGTGGAGTCTTCTTCCATACTCGTTCAGACTCTCTAAACATGAAAAATACCGAGTTAACTTTCATTGGACTCATTAAATTAAACATTGAAAGACCCTCTTTTGGGAATGAACCCCTCCTCTCTCAAGTTCGTAAAACATATGAGTTTGGACTTATCTTTGGACGAGATATAATGAGTCTTTGTTACCCTCTTTGAACTCGTAAAAATGAAAAAGAGGCACTCATCAACCATGATGGGGAAAATGGGAAGGGAATCATTTTGCAAATAAATGGCAGTTTGTGGTTACCTTTGAACATGGCACTTGTCTACATATCATTTCAGTCAATTGGGTATTCAGCTGATTTCCATGACGATCCACTTTCATGAGTCATGTCACTCCTTTGAGTCTTTCAAAAGAATGCATTGTCCACCGTTGCACTATGTGTTTGTCTGGTTTATTCATGCTGCCAAGTCTTTTGTTGTGCCGCCCGATGTTCAAAGGGAAGTTGAAGAAGTTTACCTCTACAATCAAAACAGTCTCAATGTCAGTACTTTTGAGTCAGTTTTATGGTTACCTTATTCACATCATTCCAGAACTTTGTTCCGAGTTTCATGTCATCGATGTGGGACTCATCATGGCACTCCTTCGACGAGACTATTCTCATCGACATCAGCTCATCATCTAGGAAATAGTCTTAGAAACAAATTTAGTACCTTGAGATCTATATGCCTCAATGACATATTCTCTCGCTCTTGACATAGGTTCACATCATTGGCCTTTGATCGATAGAATGAACTGGGTGTTCGACATCAGGACATCTATTAACACTCAGTAGATTGTACTAGGGTACCTTGGGAATCATTAACATCAATGGTGATATCCCTCGTACTTGTTAACGGTTTACATCATTGGCCAGTAATCAAGTGGTTTCTACCATGTTTGACTTCATAACATTGTAATCACATGGATAGAATCGTACTTTGTGGAAGACGAGATGAAGACCCTGGGTACTTGTTTAGCACTCATTGCTTTCCCCAGGTTGCGATGGAGTTTTGTATATCTAGCATGGATCCACATTTGTATGGTCATGGCTATGCTCAAATTTGCATCTGTATGACATAGATCTATGTTGTATGTCTAGTAGCTATGTCCAAGTTTGAGTCCTCTATCACATGGATCTACGCTATATTCTAGTAGCCATGATTGTTTATTCCTCTCATGGATCTACCTTGTATTGGTCTGCAGCCATGAGTTGGTTACATTTGTCTATGAGACAAAAGTATTAATGTACTACAGATTCCTACTCGATGACATTCTCTGACCGAGCTGACATTCTCACCTTGAAGTGACAACTTGTTCTCTCAAAGCTCTTGCTTATCATATCCCTCTAAGCCTCATGCTTTGGGGGGAATTCTGTTATACCTAAATCCTATCACCATCATGTGATAAGATCCTTAACTCCTATGTTTTCCCTTAATCCCAAAACTTGGAGTGGAAAATTGCTATGTTTGTCAATTCTACTTGAAAAAACCTAGAACCGTGTTCACCCTTTGGCTAATGAGCGGTACCTTGTTCAGCACCGCCTGTATCCTGTTATAGAGAAGCAGTGCCACCACCTATAGGCTTTATTCTTGAAGCAGTTCTCACCTAAACCAATCTGTCATAAGGGAACAAAAGCAATACCCTAGGTAAAATGGGAAAAAGAGAAGCTTCTCGAGGCTTCTAGATCATGATCCTCATTTCCTCCCTTATCCCTATCAATATGGGTTAGTTTGAGCTCAATATCCCCCTTGGTAGGATCTTGGAGCCACCTAACCCATAATTCTCTCAACTATCCCTATCCATTGAGCCCTATAAATACAAGCTCATATCCATAGTTGAGGGGGAGAACTGAATGGTATTGTTATGTTGTTGAATTGACTGCCTAGTCCAATCCATTGGAGAGCACAAGAGAGCAAGTTGGAGCTTATGGGGATGAAGTGTTTGTCTTGTGTAGGAGCTTGTCGACACTAAGGCAACGGTTGTAAGCTTTTTCATTCATTCTTAATACAAAGCTGATTTTCGTCCCACATATCTGTTGTTTTGATTTCACATGTATATGTTACTGGATTCCTTAGTCACTAGTATGGATATGTAGATGATTTTCTGGTAGCTTTGATGTGCTTGTATGTTTGATGTGTTTGCAGGTACATAGGTTCATGATCGAAGCTGTATTCCAGGTGTCTACAACATTTAGGGAAGGTCTTCATCATTTTTTGTTCACTCATTTGTTCTGGATCTGAACCATTCAAACCAGAGGAACAGCTTCTATCCACATAAGGTGCAATATTCCTAATTACAAGGCAGCTTTCAGAAAAGGTAGAACTACACTTTTAAGAACCAAGAATAAAAGATTATTACCGCATCTTGGAAACCATTTCCGCACCTATGTCCAACATTTGCAGGTGCTTCCACATTGTCAAACTTAATTCTGCAAGATTAACTTCCTAATCCAATTAGATTCATTGATATTATCTCTAATTCAATCTAGACCGTCGATATAACCATCGATTTTAGCCTCAAAATATACTTTCCACACCAATATTTCCTCATCAACGACTCCCCACTGTTGATCTTCATCGATCGTTTTCCTAACCGTCGATCTCTAGATTACGAGATGTTGGATGCAGGATGTCGACTGTCTGCTTTTTCCTTTCTGAAAACTACTTTCTGCAAGCTTCTTTCCACATGCTCTTTTCCACAAGCTCCTTTCCACAAGCTTCTTTCCACAATTTTCCTTCCACACCGTTGATCTATTTTAGAGGAACTAACTTCAGTCGTCCGATCTTTCCAGATTGCGGAATGTGGGATGTGAAAAACATAACATTTAGACTTTGCGCAAGCTGCTATCTGCAATTTTTCTTCTGCACCATCGATATTTTGCAGAGTCTTTCCTGACTGTTGATCTTGCGGATTGTGGGATGTGGGATGTGGAATCACACTTACCTATTTCGGACTTCCACAATTTTCTTCCACAACTTTGTTTTCTCATTTTCTTAGACTATTGATTTCCTTGTGGATTTACCCCTGACCGTCTGATATTGATCTTTTGTGGAACTTTGGCTTTTCCTCCTATATTTTGCGAGATGCTTCCTAACCATCAAATCTTGTACGGGATGCTTCCTAACAGTCCATTCTAGAACTCATGCGGATCTGCATTCAGTCTTTGCGGATTATACAAAAACTAATCCTCATTCATCGTATCTCATGCAGCTAAGTATGCCACCTCATCATTGTGCCATGTCATCACTACCTTTGTCTATGCCACCTCATCATCGTGCCATTTCATCTTTTCTTTGACTTAATTGCGTTAAAACTACCATGGTATCTTTTGTAGTTCATAAGCAAATTTTCCATCACTACCTTAGTATTTCATCATCATTAAGACACCATCATATTTCATGTCATCATATGTGTCATGCTACATCCTCAACTATGCCATGCCCTGTCATCACTACCTTAGTCTTTCACTGAGTTTGTCCTGCCATCATATCCACTGGTCATTCCTTTGTCATTCGTGAACACCTTTGAAATCAATGACAATTGTATACTCAAATCTGCCAACAACTAACTGCATAAGATAAGTCAGGTCGAGTATGTGTAAGATAAATAAAACACCCAATCAACTACCTATATAGTGTATTATTTACCATAGGAGAAGAACCTACTTCCTCAAGCTTAACTCCTGAAAGGAATGGAGTCTTGCTTTCCTTGCAATATTTCATGTTGATCTTGATGAACAAATATGAATCATACTTGGACTGATGAAATTTGATTCCATTTTGGGATTGCGCAATTTCGAGAACCAATAATTGGCTCAACAATCCCAAATCTGTCATGGAAAAGGCATGGTTCATTGCACCCTTCAAGGAGGCAATCTCTTTCTTTGAACTTCCTGTAATCAGTAGGTCATCCACATATAAAACAATAATCATTAAATAACCATGATACATCTTCAAATAGACATTCATATTAGACTTTCATTGAGCAAAACTCAGTGACAGCAGAAAGCCATCAACCTTGTCATACCAAGCCCCAGGGGCTTGCTTGAGCCCATACAATTATTTCTTTAACCTACACACTAAATATGGATCAGAAACAAACCCTTCAGGTTGCTACATATAAATATCTTCATTAATATCTCCATTTATAAAATCACACTTCACATCCATGTGATGTACTTCCCATTGCTTTGAAGCTGCAATGGCTAGAGCTAGCCTTATGGAGTCCATCTTTTACACTGGTGCAAAGGTCTCATTGTAATCAAGACCATGTACTTGTGAGTATCACTTAGCTACCAATATTTCCTTATATTTCAAAGGTGAACCATCAGCAGAAAACTTAGTTTTGAAGACCCACTTACACTGTACTAGCTTCCTCCCTTGGGGAAGATCAACTAGTTCCCATGTGTTATTCTTTGGGAGTAAGCTGAATTATTCTTTCATGGATTTTTTCCATATTGGATCATGTGATGCATATTCATATGTCTGAGGATATGATTCAACCATCATATATCACTTCTCAGCAAATAGAGTATCTTTCACACAAAGGGCACTCTCAAATTGAGATCTAGTCCTCCTAGTGTCACTAGGATT
Organism: Pseudotsuga menziesii; assembly: GCA_001517045.1. Classification (NCBI taxonomy): domain Eukaryota; kingdom Viridiplantae; phylum Streptophyta; class Pinopsida; order Pinales; family Pinaceae; genus Pseudotsuga; species Pseudotsuga menziesii. Next base: position 404,230 of record LPNX010589216.1, on the reverse strand, counting down.
TTCAGCTAGTTACCCAGCTACATGAATGGTCCTTGCTTCCCATTTTGGTCTTGTATGAATTTTAGGATTTGAAATTAAATCATCATTATTAGACATATCAGAATCAGCAAACTCATTTGTCTCTTCACTTACAATAAGTGGTTGTGGTGGTGAAGAGGACTCTCCAACTTCAACTGCTGCTAAAGGCTCTTCTTCGAACTGAACACTTATTTCAATGAAATATTTTTTTGTGCTCAATTTGATAAGCTTGCACCCTTTTGAATATTCAAAATACCCAAAAAATAGGCACTATTTTCTTTGGGGTTGAAAATCCTTCCTCTTTTCAGTTGGAATTCTAGCCCAAGCCTTTGAGCCAAAAATCCTGAAATGGGTCACATCTGGCTTGTGCCCACTCCAAGATTCGAAATGAGTAATACCATAAATATGCTTATGTGGTGCCTTGTTCTAGATATAGGATGCATATTTTATAGCCTCATGCCAAAACTTTGGTGGAAACGTTTTAGCCTCCATCATGCAAGTTTCCATCTCCTTCAGTGATCTGTTCTTTCTCTCAGCAACACCATTTTACTGTGGTGTGTAAGGAATAGAATGTTTCATCTGGATACCTACATATTTGCAATACTGGATGAACACAGAATTGAAATACTCGCCACAATTTTCAGATCTGAGGATCTTGAGTCTCCTCCCAGACTGGTTCTCAACCAAGGCTCGAAAGACCTTGAAGAGGTCAAAAACTTCAGACTTGTACTTTAGGAAGTAGACCCAACAATACTTGGAAAAGTAATCTATGAAGGTGACTGCATATTTTTCTTGACTCATGGAAATATGAGGGAATGGGCCAGCAATGTCACTATGGATCAACTCAAGGGGTGCAGAGGTTCTCTCATGACTAGATCTCTCATACTTGTGCTCTAGGTGTTTTCCTAGGATACAATCTTAACATACTCCTTTAGAAAACTTGATATTTGGTAACCCTATGACCGTATCTTTATCACTCAAATCAGAAAAATAATTATAGTTAATGTGGCCAAATATTTCATGCCAAATATTTCTTGCTTCATTAGCATGAGTAAGAAGAGTAGAGGGGTTTGAGTAGCTGGGTAGAAAGTGGGAAAACTTGTATACCTTCAAAGTGTGATCAACAACACCTTTTGATCTGACTTTACCATTCGAAATCTCTGTGATTTCAAATTCATTGCGGGAGAAGATGAATTTATTTGGAGACCGACTTTATTTGGAGACCCAATGTGAGTCATATGATACAATGACAAGAGATTAGAGGCAAGATCTGGAACATAGAACACATTATTGAAATTACCATGGTCAAGATCAATCCTAACCTTCCCCAAATTGTCAGTAGGAGAGTCATCTCCCAACACTATTGATGGACCTTTTGACATGTCAAGAGAGGAGAAAGTATCCCTTGTAGAAACCATATGTATGGAAGCTCTAGAATCAATGATGAAGCTAGGTTAGCTTGAGGTTCCAGCAACCAAGGCATGTACTCGCTCCTTGTCTTCTGAATTTGAACCTCCTTCCCTCTTCTTTGAGCAATCAGGAAGGGAGATGTTGTTCTTCTCCAGGATTTGGGTCAACATGTCAATTTTGTTTTTCATACAAGAGCTCTCAAGATGATATCCCTTACTGTAGTATGCACACTTGCTCATTTCTCCTTTATTCTTCTTCTTCTGGAAGTTCTTCTTGGAGCCTTGGGGCTCCTCTTGAGACTTTGACTTGTCTCTCTTTTTCTCAGGTGACTTTTTAGATTTTTTATTGCATTTTGAATCCACCTTTGAATATCCAACAACCAAATCTTGGTCTTTGGAAGGTTTTATGGTGCCCATCATTACCAATTTATCTTGCTCCTGGGTGAGGGAATCAATGAACTCAACAAACTTAGGCATCTTCCAGGTTCGAGCTGTCAATTTGGTGGCATGGAAGGTTGAAACAAACACTGAATAGTCAGGACCAAGCTTTGAGAGTATGATCAAGACTAGTTTATCTTCCTTCTTTTCGATCCCACACTGTTTTAGCTACAAAATAAGGGCCTTAAACTTGGAAAAGTAGAGTTGCAATGATTCGAAGCTACTGGGACTCAAGGAGATCAATTCATTCTCGATTTGATTTCTTCTCATCTCATCTGTCTTTCCAAAAATCTCTTCAATCTTCTCCCAAACCTCATTAGGTGATTTCAATGAATCAAGATTAAAGAGGAGTTCTATTGAAATGCTCAAGTACAAAAGACCATAGGCCTCATCCCTCCTGTTGTGCCATTTAATTTTCTCTGCAACTACATTGGGATATGCCTTAGTTTCCATGGTAACCATGTAGATACATTTTTCTCTCAACAATATCTCCATTTCATCTTTCCATTCGAATAAATTGAATGGAGTCAAGATGATCCTTTGAGATTGGTCCATATCTCAGCAACTGTTCCCTCTAGTCAGCAGAATGCACTCCCAATCAGTGACATAGAACCTGAAATAACAATTTGGAAGGAGAGAAATCAATCTACAAAGGCTCTGATACCATGTGGAAATTGAACCCAAGTGATAGAACAATTACACTCACAAAATTGCTAATCAAACATGCAAAATTCACACAAAAGGAGACTGAAATTGGAGCATAAATTAATCCTGTATTTAATAAGTGTACATCATCCAGCCTCATGAACTAATAGGCTGCTCAAATATATAATTACATGAGAGATTCAAAATCATAAGGATGCTATTTGAATTGGTCAAAAAGCAGGCTTACTAAAACTAATCAAATCCCCCATAGCTGCATAAATTTCTTTCCAAATCTATGAAGATGCTCAAGAATTGGCTAAATCAAGTGGGAAAGCTAATAAGTGATGGAAATACAACTCATTCATGATTTTTTTTAGATAAAAGGAAGGAGGAAGATGTGGGAAAAAAAAAGGCAGTTACACCTAGACTAGCTTTTCCCTTTTTCCATAAAACTGCTGTAAAGCAAGGTAGCTTTCAGAAAAAGTAGAACTGCGCTTTTAGGAACTAGGAATAAAATAAGACTTGCTAAAAAAATTTCCATGATGATTCCAAAGTGTTGCATGACCCAATTTTAGCATGTGTTGACTTCTAGGTGCATGTGGAAGCCAATTAACATAGTGTGGAATCTAGGAATCTAGGAATAAGACAAAAATGATTAATCAATGTCAAATATAGGTAACTATGGGTTTATTATTCTAACATATTCATCTTCATGATCATCATATTCATCATCATCATCATCATCACCCTCTTCCTCATCAACATCTCCATCATCATCATCTTCTTCACCATCATACATTAGAGGAAATTCGGGGTCTAAAATGGGCCTTATAAGAAAACGTGCCAAAAATAAGTTCTTGTGAGTTGGAATTCAAGAACGAATAAAATTTCAATAAAACGAGTCAACCATAATGGTTGAATTGACATATTTGTCATAAAAAAAACTATTTTTTTTGTTCGTATTTTCGACATATCTCCCTGTGTTTCTACTAAAATTTTGATCAGGAGAGCTCGTTGGATGCGGAATTTGATTATGCATCCAACGAGTACCCACACTGCATACTTTTGATAGACCTCGCTACCCCAAAAACAAGAAATACTTGAAAAAATGTGATGATAATGTCATCATCACATTTTCTTAGGATTTCTTGTTTTTGGGGTAGTGAGGTCTGTCAAAAGTATGCACTGTGGGTACTCATTGGATGCAGAATCAAATTACGCATCCAACGAGCTCTCCTGATAAAAAATTGAGTAGAAACACGGGGAGATATGTCGAAAATACGAACACAAAAAGTAGTTTTTTTTCTTCCTCCAATATTTAATATTTAATATTTTATTATTTTAACTATTATTTTATTATTTTCCTTAGGAGGCCCATTTTACACCCCAAAATTTATCTAATGACCATCATCTTCATCACCATCTTCATCATGATCATGATCATCATCTTCATCATCGTCATCTTCAACATCATCATTGTCATCATCATCGTCCTCATCATCAGCATCGTCATCACCATCATCTTCATCGTCATCACCATATTCATCATCATATTCACCTTCATCATCATCTTCATCACCACCATCATCATCATCATCTTCATCATCATCTTCATCATCATCATCATCATCATCATCTTCATCATCACCATCGTCTTCATTGTCATCACCATCTTCATCGTCGTCGTCATCATCGTCGTCGTCGTCGTCATCATCATCGTCGTCATCGTCATCAGCATCGTCGTCATCATTGTCATCATCATCATCTTCATCGTCATCATCACCATCATCATTAGTCATACAAAATGGATAGAATCACCATCATTAATCATCATCGTCAGGTCAACCCTCTCTCTCTTTCTCATAGACACCCACATTACACATCCATGGGTCATCCCTTACCACTAACAACCCCCAATTCTTACTATACTTCCCTCCTCTCCCTACCTCTAACTCCCCTCCTCATCATCTTCATTATCATTGTCATCTTCATCATCATAATCATCATCATCACCATCTTCTTCATCATCATCATCTCCATCATCATCTTCATCATCATCATCATCATCGTCATCGTCATCATTGTCATGACCATTTTCATCGTCATCACCATCATCTTCATCTTCATCATCACCATCATCATTAGTCATACAAAATGGATAGAATCATCATCATTAATCATCATCGTCATCATCATCATCATCATTAATCATTAATCATTATCATCATGTCAACCCTCTCTCTCTCTCTCAAAGACACCCACATTACACATCCTCAGGTCATCCCCTACCACTACCACCCCCCAAATTCCCCCCAATTCTTACTAATATTCCCTCCTCTCCCTACCTCTAACTCCCCTCCTCATCATCGTCATTATCATTGTCATATTCATCATCATCATCATCCTCATCACCATCTTCATCATCATCATCATCTTCATCAATATCTTCATCATCATCGTCGTCGTCGTTGTCATCATCATCGTCATCATCATGGTCATCATCATCATTGTCGTCATCACCATCATCTTTTCATCATCATCATTAGTCATACAAAATGGATAGAATCACCATCATTAATCATCATCATCATCATCATCGCCAGGTCAACCCTCTCTCTCTCTCACATAGACACCCACATTACACATCCACGGTTCATACCCTACAACTAACACCCCCCAAATTACCCCCAATTCTTACTAATATTCCCTCCTCTCCCTACCTCTAACTCCCCTCCTCATCATCATCATATTCATCATCATCATCATCGTCATCACCATCTTCATCATCATCATCATCATCATCGTCATCGTCATCATCAACATCAGCATCATCGTCATCACCATCATCTTCATCGTCATCATCACCATCAATTATTAGTCATACAAAATGGAAAGAATCACCATCATTAATCATCATCATCATCATCATCATCATCATCATTAATCATCATCTCCCTCATCATCATCATCTTCATCATCATCTTCATCATCGTCATCGTCATCATCGTCGTCATCATCATCATCACCATCTTCAACATCATCATCATATTCATCATCATCATCATCATCATCATCATAATCGTCATCGTCATCATCATCATCATCGTCATCGTCATTGTCATCACCATCGTCATCATCATCGTCATCATCATCGTCGTCGTCGTCGTCATCACCATCACCATCATCATCATCATCACCATCATCATCATCATCATCATCATCGTCATCATCACCATCATCAACATCTTCATCATCATCATAGTCGTCATCGTTGTAGGATATCCGACGTAGATACCTAGAAACATAGATGACGTTTGGCGTAGGTGGTTTGGCAAGCTCGTCGCATTCTTTTGAAGGGGGCATCAGATATCCTACAAAAATTACATTATAAGAAGTATGATATCCAATATAAGTTGGCGTCGATGGTATGTTGAGGTTGTTGGATTCATCATCATCTTAATCATGTCATAGTACAACATCATCATCATCAACATCTTCATCATCATCTCTGTCATTATCATCATCATCATCTTCATCACCATCATTGTCATCACAATCATTGTCATCACCCTCTTCCTACCTCTAACTCCCCTCCTCCTGATCCTCTCCCTATGCCTCTAACTCCCCTCCTCCTTATCCTCTCCCTACGCCTCTAACTCCCCTCCTCTTGGTCCTCTCTCTCTCCCCCTCTCTTCTCCATTACTAACCCCTTCTACACTCTCTCTCACTCGCCAACTCATCCAACTACACTTAACAAAGGTTAAAATTTTTAATGAAATATTTAGATCCTTTTTCAAAAAAAAATAATATAGTGGTGAAAATCCTAAGATTATGTCATAATTTATATATATATATATATATATTAATAATTAACTATATTATATGTTAAATAGCACATATAATCTTTTATATAATATAAAATACATTATGACTTTTAACTACCATTTAAAGTATACCATTATAAACGTGATATGAACCTACAAACTTGCATAAATATAACTTATTAGTATATTACATATTATATTAATGAGTTATATTAAGTGTTGATTATTATATAGATTATTAGTTAGTTTTTATGGTTGTTTTTTAATATATATATATATAATTTATTATTATTATTATTTCTTTTTAAAAATAAATAATGATATTAACTGTTTTTTATTTTTATTTTATAGTAATTTAATTATGATTCTAATTTAGATGATCTTTGTGTTTCTTAATATTACATGTAGCAATAATATAAAATATTTTATATGATCTTTGTGTTGCTTAATATTACGTGTAGTGATAATATAAAATATTGTATATATAGTATTTCTAGAACATTTATCATATTTTGAGATGATATTATTGAAATGCTAACCCGTGTGAGTTTTATACACATAGTTGATCATTTCCAAATATAAATATGACACATAATATTATAGTATTGCTTCTATATGTCCACCTCAACTAATCATTGACCCACTTTCTTAAAATTCTATTGTCTTTTGAATTCCAACTAATCGATGGAATATCTTCTTATGAGACACATTTTAAATCTGAATTTGTTCTAATGAATTGACAAAAACAACACTCAACAACTAGAATCTAAGAGTTTAGAAAATAGTCAAGTCATTGTCGGAACCAAAAACTAAGTCCATTCACTCTCACCAAAGATTTCCATGCATCTCTTCTATCCATTTTGTATGATTTCATTTAGTTAAATTGTCAAAATGCTAAAGTGGTGATGATGATGGTTCTATCTACATTAGATAGAATCACCATCATCATCATTATTCATCATCATCATTGGCATCATCATCATCGTCGTCATCATCATCATCATCATCGTCGTCATCACCATCTTCATCTTCATCATCATTATCGTCATCATCACCATCTTCATCATCATCATCATCACCATCTTCTTCATCATCATCGTCATCATCATGGTATTTTTTAAGGATTCTAATATTATACTTAAGTATAGTATTCTAGATTATTATTTTGGATTGAAAAAAACATGTTTATAGATAGGTAGGCAAATATTAAATATGAAACATAAAATTAACACTTAAATGTGTAAATTTTGGTGAATATTATGATAAAAAAAACATATTTTATGTAAATATAGGTGATATTAGCACTAAAAATGACCAAATAGTGAGTTTATTTATTTAAAAAAACCCCAAAAATAGCCAATTGGAGAAATTTCGCCCCTAAAAATTACCATGATCATCATCTTCGTCATCATCGTCATCATCGTCATCTTCATCATCATTGTCATCATCATCATCATCATCACCATCATCTTCATCATCATCATCGTCATCACCATCTTCATCATGATCTTCATCATCATCATAGTCTTCCTCATCATCATCATCACCATCATATTCATCATCATCATCATCATCATCATCATCGTCATCACCCTCTTCCTCATCAACATCTTCATCATCATCATCTTCTTCATCATCGTCATCACCAACTTCATCATCATCATCATCATCATCATCATCTTCATCATCATCATCTTCATCATCATTGCCATCATCACCATCATCATCATCACCATCATCATCATCGTCGTCATCATCATCGCCATCTTCATCGTCATCACCATCATCGTCATCGTCATCGTCATCGTCATCATCATATGGTTGTGTGGGTTGTGGTCCCCTTGTTGACTCTTGGTCCTTTACCTTACTTGTTCCTGACACTCGTACTTGGGTGTACCTTTTATTATGATGACTTATGGATTTTGATCCTAAGTGTATTTTACCTTATGGTTTTATTATAGGACTATTGGACCATTTATTGTTATGGTTACTTTATGTTGGACATTTTCATTTTTTACCTTATTTTAAATTCTTTAATTTATGAATTTGTTAGACCTTGGATACTTTACCTTATGTTATTTTATTCACCTACCCTAACCTATATAAAGAAAAGAAATATATTTTTTTAACCTATTGTCTGATTTTATTTACCTTTGTCGGCTACCTATCTGTCGGAACCATCCCGTCCCCCCAGCTACCTGTCTGTCAGAACCATCATGGCTGTGGATGCTTCATCGTAACCCTTCCACCGAGGCTGCATGCTCCTTTGGGGGTGACTAGTCCGGATCATCTGAGTTATTATGGGTTTTACCTAAGTGTGAGTTCTTATGGGTTTTACCTCAGTGCGATTAATTATGGGTTTACCTATGGAAGTCTGATCTCTACGATGTACCACATTCGTGTTTCTCTTATTTGCATAGCACCTATGTGTTTTTTCTTACCTTGTGTGAATTCAATTCGAACTTAACCAACGTTAAAGGACACCATAAGGGTTTCAATTACACAAGCATAACCATGAGCAAGAGCAGGGGGTTCAATTGGACTCTCAATAACAACAGTTGGATTAGGAGTGACAATGTCTTCAGTATGTGGTCGTCCCACCTTTCCGTACATTGCCTTGTCTCTGGAGTTGACACTTGATAAAGAATGCAAAGTAGTTTTGTAAATGTGTGACTTTGTATGTTATCTATCAGGTATGAATGTGAAGGTAATGGGGTCTGTCAATTCCTATGGAACAGGTATCATGCAATATTGACCACTCCTTTCAATAGTTTATATCTAGCTAGCCCTTTCACCTTGAATGGCTCTATCTCCTACCTGAGTACTCCTGACATATGTTAAAAAAAGGAGATTTAACATATGTAATGTGTCATAATTGATTCTTGCATCCAACGGAGGTAGTAACATGTGTTTCATATAATTTTTGTGATGGGGATGGTTGAACAGGAGGGTATGAGTTTTTTAGGTCTTTCTATCATCTAATGGACATCCGTTCAGTTGTTGTATGTTGGGAAGTTGGAATGTCATAGTTTGGGTATATACGAGTAAGTAAAAAACATGTCTAAATTCTTCTGGTGGGGAACATGGAATGGGTACTCTCCCATATGCCATCTTTTCTTCCCAAATTTACCATCTGGATAGACTATGTGAGTATTGTATCTATCGGATATTCCACCTTTTATTACTGAATTTCCTAGTTATCATAAGGATGCGCATTATTTTTATCATCTTCTTGACACGTCACTTTTTTGTATTTCATTTACCCACATATCCTTAAGCGCCAGTGCCATGGAAACAAGTTTTTTAAAGAGTATTATCCAATGGAGTAGTAAATATTATCAGTTGTAAAAGAGTTAAAGCCATATTAACTAGACACTAACTTCAAGTCTTTCTTATAGCCCTCTAAACTACCCTATGGACACTTTCTTCTTTATATTACTTACCTTAGGTGAAAGCCATAGTCTTAACATTCTTTGGGAGATTCGTAGGGGAAGAGTCAAATGAAAAACTCTGGTTTGTACTTCAAGTCTCGAAGGGGAAGATTCAGTACTTATTAGACCCCTATGGACAACACTTACTTTAAAGTTCTATGCTACTTTTTGTACAACAAATTTTCCACCATAAATCCCGGTTACACCTAATGGATGTGTTTCAACTTAATCCCCTATTACCAACTGTCATAATTTTAATAACCCACATACACCAATAAAACTCGGTAGAAACCATAAGAGATGGTAACTCGGTAAATCGGTAGAAACTCGGTAACTAGATGTGTTTGGTTACTGCTTGTATACATTTTGATGATTGTTTGTATCCATTATTGTATAATTACTACGCTATCACAATCAAGGCACAATAAAAAGTGCATTTGTCAGAGAAGTTACAGGGAAGAAATGCAAATTAGGTAAACAAGTTTAACTTCTTAGTTCCAGCTATAGAAGTCTTTCTAAGACTTAGATGGTTTTTTAGTATGGTGGAGTTGGCTTGGGAAGGACTGGATAGAGTTTTCATCGAATTTACAGCTAACAGTTGTCAAAAATAAATTTAGAAGTCACATAGAAACTATAAGTTTTCAATTTCTACAATGTGTCATGTGCGTGAAATAACCAAGATTAGTGGCTTTTTGGCATGAAGCTCAAATATGGTTGCATGAGAGAATTCAATATGGGGGTTTTTTGTTAACCTTGCATAATGAGAAGGAGAACTCATCGAGAGTAGATGATGTGTGTGTAAAAATGGTAGAGAGGTCTTATTGAAGACTTATGTCACGTCCCCATCCCTCGTACCGATGAAGAGGACGCGACGAACACCAATGCAACCGGGCAAACCGCCCCATGAACATAAACAAAGAGATCAATGCTGAAATTAAAGGCTTAACATGATGCATAAATCTTCAATCACACAGCGGAAGCAAACATATACATAAAACAACATTCAGCATGTTCATATTTAGTCATTTGACATCAATGTAATTGCAGAGATGGAATAGCAGCAGTACTTATCTTTTGATGAAGAATTCACCCCACAACTAGCTACGTCGCTGCAACGTTCCACCCAACCATAGGCCAGTGTGCTCATCAATCTCTCAGCAACGCTGCCACCCCCGAGATGGGCATGATTCCTTCAGGATAAGGGTCAATTGCAGGCTTACACATAGCCAAGGGGGCACCAAACAGCCAAACCAGCACCGTTGGGTTTATCAGGCCATCAACAGATCGGCCAAGCCAGCACAGTCCGAAGACCAACCACTGCATACCAGTAGCAAAACCACCCTTCACAGCCCTGTGAAGAAGCAAAGACGACCAGGGACAATCCCAACAAAAGGTGAGCACCGCTCAAGCCCACAAGGCAACACGGAGTTGTTCTTGGCCCTATCGTGGCCAAAACAACTCAGCAACAACACCCAAACCAGGGTGTGTCAGCAGCCGCAAACATACGGTGGATGATAGCAACAAATCCACAGTCCAAAACAGGGAAATCCAGCCAACATCACATACCATTTCCCCAATGGAACGGCTGGGCAACGTCACACAGTCCACAAACAGCAGGGAAACTTAGCCAACAGACATGGAAGTCAACAACCATCCAACATCTAAAAGCCCACAACACACTGCTCCTTAATGCAGTTACAGAAGGAGATGGCACAGACAAACAGCGGCTCACTACGGATGCACAGTGGCCCCAAAACGTAATTGGACACCACAACCAACAAAGCGTGGGGAAAACAGCAGCCCCAAAACATAATCAGTGAGCACGGCTCACAACATGGGAAAACAACCCCAAACAGTCTATGCGTGAGTGCAAACCGCACCAGACCACAAAACACCAAGGAGACTTACCTAATTCCACTCTGTGGAAAACGTGAATGACCACAGGTAAGTAGCTCTCGTCCTGGCCACGTGAGATCCAGCAGATCCTCTGCCTGTGCGTGAGGATGAGCAAGACTCCCGCCCCTATGCATGAGGAAAAACAAACAGCGGCCTCCGCGTGAGGAATGAACAGACCACGAACCTGCGCGCGAGCAGGAAACTGACCACCATCGTGAAGGTTGAAGCCCAGCTGCGTAAGCAAACAGACAGCGGCCTCTGCGTGTGGATGAATAGTAGAACCCTCAGCGTGGGGAGGACGAACCAGCAGGGTGAGAATGGAGTCGTGGGTGGTGTGTGGGTGTGGGTAAGGGACTGACAGTCCTTCCAACCCACTCCCAAAGGCAATAACTGCCCTCAACCACTCAGCCATAACTCCTCAACCACCAGCTGAAGCATTAAAGAGGTTAACAAGGTTGGATGAGACAAGGAAAGGTGGCAAAACAAACAAAGGTGGAAAAACATGGGTTTTTCCCTCATAAACCAAGGTTTGACATCCCCCACCCCTTATCCTTTGGAACCATGCCCTTTTCATTCAACGTTGCCCTACCGTAGCTGGTTGTGGTTTATTTTAATTGATGTGCGTGTTTACATGATGCCAACCATAATGTGCCAAATAGCACTACATACCATCGGAAACTATCCCTTTTGCCGAAACATACACGACCAAATCGATGGTGTGGCTTTTGCCTTTAGCTCCTCACCATGATTAATTACATTATATACATCATGCAAACGGGGTCAAAACCGGGGATGTGACATTCCCCTCCCCCTTGGAATAACACCGTCCTCGGTGTTCCATTACATATATACAATACATATACAGTTGCACATCAAAATTTCAAAATTGCAGATCTTTCCCACGTCCAATCATTTAATTTGAACGTTCAAGCCCAAGCTCCTCGGCTTCCATGGACTTCTCCTGTTGGTTCTCAACTTCCAACTGATCCCTAAGTCTAGGAACTCTGCAGCTATTGCCTTCATCAGGTTCCCTCATTGGGCAGTCCCAGCGTAAATGATGTCCTCCGCATCTCCAGCATCTCATTGGCTGCTTCATCTTTACCCGCTCAATTTCCTTTGAGTCTTCATGCCTGGACCATTTCCTATCGGGTCTCTTGGACAATTGTCCCATTGCTGATCCACCTTCCTTTCCCTTGCCGATTGCTCCTAGAAGGCTTTTCACCTCCCTTTGCAAACCAATAGAGTCTTGCAAAATCTGGTGGTTCATTTCACTCTGCCTTCTCTATATCTTGAGCATCTCCCCAATATTCTCTTGGTTCTTGGCAATCACTTGAAGGAGACTTCCAGCTAAGTCCAACAACTTTTGATCTACTGCCATGATCAATGTGCACCACCTGGTTTCACTTTTCTCACCTGTGAAATGCACCATGGAAATTCTGTCAGACCAAGCATAATATAGGCATCAAATCAGTTGGTTAATTACCCAATTGGAATGATAGTCCAAGTTCCATTAAGGAAACTTTCATATTTTTCATGCCTCCCCCAATAGGCACATGAGCTCATTCATGTCCATTCCTGGGTAGGGAATTAACTATTCCAGCATTCACAATTTACTTTAAGCAAATACACACATTTCATTGCAATCATACATGCATTAAACAATCCTTTGTTTTCACAATGCATAAACATATACATATAGATATATATAATCAAAAGGAAAGAGAGAGCAGTAAGAGTTTTTTCCCTCTTTATTTTGTTCCATCCTGGAACCCACACCATCACTGTGGCTTTCATGCTCTCAGCCTCTTTCACTTTCACCGTGAATGTTGGACCAATCTCTCTTGGTCATGACACTTAGTGTCTTTGGTCTATTCCAGACCTCTAAACCATGGATTCTCTCCACATGGTTTGTCTCGGCTGCTAGGACTTCCCCGTCCTACTAGCACCTTTTTCATTACCGCTCATTCCGAGCTTTCCAGGACATCCACATGTCCACATGCACCCCTAGGATGCTCTCGTAGTCCTCACTTCCAGTGATACCTATATCCAAACATTGAATAAATTCACATGTTTAGTTTATTTACATCAGTTTTATCTCTAGAACAAGAGCTTAAACCATCATATCCAAATCATAGACACATGTATTTTCATAAGCAAAATAATCCAATACTTATCTGTATTGTGCGTTTCCTCGTTCGTCCACAGGATCCTGCTTCGCTTTGCAAGCCTTGGGATCGCCTATGGACTTAGATGTTAGGTTAGCACGCCGGCTACCCCACAACATCAAATAATTAATGTCCAACCAGTACATCCTCATGTCAACTAGGCTTGGAACTTTAACACGACCATTTCTAGGTCTAGGATCTACTATGGATCCCCAGGCATATAACAGCCCAACATACACTTGTACCAACATACACTTATATCAACAATAACCCTTACTCCGCAACCCCTCTCAACAACCATTTACCACTTTACCTTTACCTGCCAACACAAGCAGTGCAAGCAATACAAGCAAACTCATCAGCGTTATTGCTCTAAAACTGTAATCATATTTCATATCATTCGGTCATAAAGGATACTAAATCAAAACATGTTCTGCATATCGAATTTTATAATTAAACATGCACATTCATAGCAAGGGTTACAGAACACTTATCCATTTGCCGTTGCAGTATGCCCTTATATCTGTTAAGCACCGTCAAGGTGTTAGGAAAGGCTGAATGCTAAGCTGGTGTGCTCGCTGTAGAGCTAGGAACACCTACACCAGAACTAGCCTGACTTCTAAGACACCCACACACACCCAACACAAGGAATCAGTCCCTTCTCTGCTACTCAGTCCCTCAAGCCCTGCATTCCCTTCCAGTGCTATCCCGGGGTTGTGGAGAAGAAAGTCATCCCTCTAGCTCTATCTGTGTGGTTTCCAATCACCAAGTTTAAGCAATCCAAGCCCCCATCCCTGCTTCCTTTTTACGTTTCATATTCACACATGTCTCACCGACATAATCTATACCATCTCACTCATGTTATTACCAAACATGCAGTGCAGATGAGACATTTTCAAAATGTCCAATGGCATTTCACCTGAAACCCATTTCCAAGGGAAAACCTTCCCATGACGTTTGGCTCTTGCAGGTCATCACACATGATCTTCCTGCAGTGTGTACCCTGACACATTCATCAAATAGCCAAACAGTCAATCATTACCCGATACTACAATCCAAATTGATTGTTCCATAACCAAGCAATGACATTAGAAATCAAATTCATTAGGAATTTGCAATTCTATCTACTACAAAAATTGACTTGTTCAATCATGGGTTTCTTGTAAGCAGCACTACTATGCCCATTATGATTTATGCTTACTAACATAGCACAAATACCCACTTACCATGCGTCCCTCCTGACACAATCTCATACAAGCCAATCAACGATTAGTAGTCGTTAGCAATTCCCGAAATCTACAATTCAAATTTAACAATCCATTATGTATGCCAACTACTTTCACAACCATGAGACTTCTTCTCATAAATGGTAGATTCTGTCATTGTTCAGGGTCTTACCTCTCAATGCCATGCTCGAAATAATCTACCTGAAACATAAGCTTCAACATCCAAGCACAAGCTTATGCAAGCCAGTAGTGACTAATAGTTGTCAGCAATTTCTCAAATCCGAAATTCACAATTCGAATCTTAACAACCTATTATGCATATCATATGGTAGATTCGGGCATTGGTCAGGGTCTTACCTCTCAATGCCATGCTTAAAATAATCTACCTGAAACATAAGCTTCAAACACCCAAACACTTGGTAAGTCTAGATGCATATAACCTTGTCATTGCTACAACCATCACTGAAGCATTTTCAGAATTTTTAAAAATTCAAATACTTTCAGCGGTTAGTCACATCAACATTACCAAAACTCATTTATTTCATGCAATCATTATCATATTAACATTGTAAGGCATAGTCACATCATTTATGCAATTAAATGAAAGTTTAGATACCCTTACTTCACAAGCGTATCATTCATACTACCTTGCTCTTCAATAGAGCATTTCTGGCAGCCAATTGATCATGACTATCCTGCATTCATAACAGCCTTCAAAACAGTTCTAGAATTATCATTAATTCATCATTTCAATTGTTAGTTATTCACAAGATCACATGCATTCATCTCAATGCATTCAAACATACCATGGGCCAACCATGACTACCTCATATAGGTTGCATTACTATAATCAATAGCATCAACATACATAAGCATGACACCTTTCTATATTCAAATTTCCACATGGTAGGAGGTCTCTTACCTTTACCATTCCATGGAATCTGTCATAAGTAACTCTTACCTGCATCGGTCGTACTTACACCCTTGGCATGACCAATTTGGTTGGTCCTTTGCAGGAGATTGCAGAATTTGCTCACCAACTTTTGTCATGGACTTGTTGCCTTATCCCTTTCTTCATAGGGGTGCTGGTCACCTTTATTAGCATCAGCAACATATTCATCCGGGTCCATTTCATCGTTGGTTTTTCCACTAATGCCAACATCAAAGCAATGATTATCATTAGTGGTTCATTATAAATATATAATTTCCAGTATTCTTACCAATCATGCAATATCCTATGCATGCCATACATATCCTTATGCATTTTATGCATAAAACTCAGGAAATGTAGTTATAATCAGCAAGATAGAGTTTTAAGAAAAACTCCCCCTTTTAAGTCTTTCATCCTTGTATGGAACTACTCTTCCATACGGCAGCTGATGGACTTCATAGTCCTTGCTACTCCTGGGCATGCAACTGTCCAGATTTGTCCATTTGATAGCAATAGCCTTCTTTAGCACTTTGCTGCTTCATGCTCAGATTCTGGTGACTTACCTTTGTTCCTTGTTGGATAAGCTTTCCAACACCTATTCACATGCTTCATTCCAACCTCGGGTGTGAAAACCACACCACTTCTAAGAATGAAGAATTTTCACCAAATCTTACATTTTACACACAGCTGCATTTTGGTTCAGAATGCCAACTTCAGCCACTTTGAAAATCTCATTTTCAATGCACCATTCATCTTTTATGAATTCTGGCATTAGAGGAAATTTGGGGTCTAAAATGGGCCTTATAAGAAAACGTGCCAAAATAAATTTTTGTGAGTTGGAATTCAAGAACCAATAGAATTTCAATAAAATAAGTCAACCATAATGGTTGAATTGACATATTTGTCATTAAAAAAAACTACTTTTTTGGTTCGTATTTTCGACATATCTCATTGTGTTTTTACTCAAATTTCGATCGGGAGAGCTCATTGGATGCGGAATTTGATTCCACATCCAACGAGTACCCACACTACATACTTTTGACGGAACCTGCTACCCCAAAAGCAAGAAATCCCTGAAAAAAA
>LPNX010589216.1:375639-387004 GCA_001517045.1 Pseudotsuga menziesii | reverse complement strand
TTTTTTTTTTTTTTTTGTAAATCATTGGTTTCCGCGCAATCTGGTGTATTAGATCGCTGCCAATTTCTCCATTTTCGGCCCAGAAAATCCACTAAAAAACAACTCAAAATCCCACTGGAAAACAGTCAAATTCTGCTGGAAAAATCCCACGAAAAACTCAAATTTTCCCTTGCACAGGATCGAGTCTCATTTCCCTTAATCTTCCGCAGAATCGGCTCTCAGAAGGCTTTCCCCTTCCCAACAGCGGCTCTCGGAAGGCTTTCTCCTTCCGCAACGGAGGCCTTCGGAAGGCTTTCTACATCAGAAGCCAAATGGCTTTGGTTTCCGCAACGGCAGAACATGAAACGCTTTTACCTCCGTTCAGTGAGCTGACTTTTTTTTCCCTTAGAAAATTTTTCAACTTCCTTTCTTTACGTCGGAGGCCTTACCCGTCTGCCAGGAAGTTTTTTCTCCGCCCACAACGGCGGACGCCAAATCCTTTCTCCATCCGCAGCATCGGAAGCCAAATGGCTTTGGCTTCCGCAACGACGGACTGGAAACCGCTTTCTCTTCCGCAACATCAGAAGGCCTTCAACGTCGGAAGCCAAATGGCCTTGGCTTCCGCAACGGCGGCTCGCCAAAGGAAAACGTCTTCCGATCAACCGCGGACACTTAGAAAATTTCTGCGATTTTTCTTTTGCACTGCCGTCAATCGGATGACTTTTCTGTCGGGCGTCGAATCGTTTCTCCATCCGCAACGGCGGATGCTAATCCACTAACTCTTCCGCTACGTCGGAATTTAATTCCGTTAACTGTTCCGAGGAGGAACACTTAGCCAAATTTTCGTGGCTTTCTCCAACTGCTCTGGCGTCGGCGGTCTTCATCATCAGAAGCCAAAGGACTTTGGTTTCCGCAATGGCAGACGCCTACTGCACAAACTCTTCCGACTGCCCCATTACTTAGGCAATTTTTTTTTTTCAAAAATTCTTTTCGTCGGTAATCGGACCCATTGCTACGTCGGCGATCTAACCCTTTTCACAGCTGCAACTGCGGGCTTTCAAACGTCGAATCCTTTCACCACAGCGGAAGTTGATTCCACTTAGTGCTCCGATGAACCATTTCACAGCCGCAACTGCGGGCTGTCAAACGCCGAATCCTTCCGCCACAGCGGAAGTTGATTCCACTTAGTGCTTCGATGAACCACTGTTCAAACACTTAGGCAAATTTTTGAAATTTGCTTCCATCAAATTCCTGATTGTTGTTGTTCTGCTGAACATAGAAGGTAATTCTACCCTCTGTCACTGCATCTTCTTGGCCCATAGAGGCCCATTGTTGCAACCTTGAGCTCTGATACCATACTGTCACGTCCCCATCCCTCGTACCGGCGAAGAGGACGCGACGAACACCAATGCAACCGGGCAAACCGCCCCATGAACATAAACAAAGAGATCAATGCTGAAATTAAAGGCTTAACATGATGCATAAATCTTCAATCACACAGCGGAAGCAAACATATACATAAAACAGCATTCATCATGTTCATCTTTATTCATTTGACATCAATGTAATTGCAGAGATGGAATAGCAGCAGTACTTATATTTTGATGAAGAATTCACCCCGCAACTAGCTACGTCGCTGCAACAATCCACCCAACCATAGGCCAGTGTGCTCATCAATCTCTTAGCAACGCTTCCACCCCCGAGCTGGGCATGATTCCTTCAGGATAAGGGTCAATTGCAGGCTTACACATAGCCAAGGGGACACCAAACAGCCAAACCAGCACCGCTGGATTTATCAGGCCATCAACAGATCGGCCAAGCCAGCACAGTCCGAAGACCAACCACTGCATACCAGCAGCAAAACCACCCTTCACATCCCTGTGAAGAAGCAAATACGACCAGGGACAATCCCAACAAAAGGAGAGCACCGCTCAAGCCCACAAGGCAACACGGAGTTGTTCTTGGCCCTATCGTGGCCAAAACAACTCAGCAACAACACCCAAACCAGGGTGTGTAAGCAGCCGCAAACATACGGTGGATGATAGCAATGGATCCACAGTCCCAAACAGGGAAATCCAGCCAACAGCACATACCATTTCCCCAATGGAACAGCTGGGCAACGTCACACAGTCCACAAACAGCAGGGAAACTCAGCCAACGGACATGGAAGTCAACAACCATCCAACATCTAAAAGCCCACAACACACTGCTCCTTAATGCAGTCGCAGAAGGAGATGGAACAGACAAACAGCAGCTCACTACGGATGCACAGTGGCCCCAAAACGTAATTGGACACCACAGCCAACAAAGCGTGGGGAAAACAACAGCCCCAAAACATAATCAGTGAGCATGGCTCACAACATGGGAAAACGACCCCAAACAGTCTGTGCGTGAGTGCAACCCACACCAGACCACAAAACGCCAAGGAGACTTACCTAATTCCACTCCGTGGAAAACGTGAATGACCACAAGTAAGCAGCTCTCCTCCTGGCCACGTGAGATCCAGCAGATCCTCTGCCTGTGCGTGAGGATGAGCAAGACTCCCGCCCCTCTGCATGAGGAAAAACAAACAGTGGCCTCCGCGTGAGGAATGAACAGACTACGAACCTATGCGCGAGCAGGAAACCGACCACCATCGTGAAGGTTGAAGCCCAGCTGTGTAAGCAAACAGACAGCGGCCTCTGTGTGTGGATGAACAGCAGAACCCTCAGCGTGGGGAGGACGAACCGACAGGGTGAGAATGGAGTCGTGGGTGGTGTGTGGGTGTGGGTAAGGGACTGACAGTCCTGCCACCCCACTCCCAAAGGCAATAACTGCCCTCAACCACTCAGCCATAACTCCTCAACCACCAGCTGAAGCATTAAAGAGGTTGACAAGGTTGGATGAGACAAGGAAAGGTGGCAAAACAAACAAAGGTGGAAAAACATGGGTTTTTCCCTCATAAACCAAGGTTTGACATCCCCCACCCCTTATCCTTTGGAACCATGCCCTTTTCATTCAACGTTGCACTGCCGTAGTTGGTTGTGGTTTATTTTAATTCATGTGCGTGTTTACATGATGCCAACCATAATGTGCCAAATAGCACTACATACCATCGGCAACTATCCCTTTTGCCGAAACATACACAACCAAATCGATGGTGGGGCTTTTGCCTTTAGCTCCTCACCGCGATTAATTACATTATATACATCATGCAAACGGGGTCAAAACCGGGGATGTGACAACTTAGTGAAACTAAATTCAATTTTTTAGGAGAATTGATATCAGGGTTTCTGGAGCACTATCTCCATATTCTTGCTGCACATGACACCTTTTAGTTCACTAATCTGCTTCACAAATTCTAGTGAACTGTGATGAGGAAAACTTGTGCGTTTTCGAGCTGTAGGTGATGCCTAGTACGATCATTGTTCACATTTTAATATTATATTTTGTATATGTATTAAACATCCTCCTTTTCGTTATTGGCCTATTCTCTTTGTAACACTATTTATAAAATAATATCTCAAGAGTGTGAAATTGGAAACTCAACAAAGATAACAATCCTCTCAATTCCTGAACTAATATTTTATCCTTGATACATAGTTTACTTGGAGAGTAGTCGAATGTCAATATTCTTCTGAAGACTCATTTCATGATTCTGTTGCAACAACTACGCATTTGCATTTTGCACCTGCATATTGTTTCTTGATTATCAGAGGTTCTAAACTTTATTAAAAATTGGTCTTAAACCCTTTGAAAATATTGAATACATTTTCTATGTTATTTGCACCTAATTGACAGGAAACCATCAAAGAATAATATCACTTAGTTAGGAGGCCTAACTGTAAAAAGCAAGAAGATAATATTCACAATTTGGTCCAAGCTATAACCTGGACTATATATGAGATAAAAAATTCTCCATATGTGCTCTCTTCCTATACCCTACCTATCAAGATCTCTTTGAAATCAAGGACATATTATTCTCTTGGCTATATGTTTAGATTTTATCTATACAATTAGTCTTTTATCTTTCCCTACTTCAATATTGGCCTGGGAGTTACTTTTGCACTCCCACTTTGTACCTACAATCTTAGAATACTGGTTTGTCCCATGAATATTAACCAAGCAATTACTTTATAGAAAATGGAAAATACTTGTATTCAATTTGTGTTTAATTTCTTGTTGACCCTGCTTCACCACAACATTCCATAAAATAAAAAATAGCCACATAAACAATCTACTTCTTCCTCAAGTTCCAAATTAATAAATCTTATGATTAAAACATGATCAGAAATAAAGAAAATACATTAAAACGTAAATGAAAAATATAAATTTTAAAGAAAATACATTACACCATAAAGGAAAAATATAAATTTTACCAACTTGAACTTTCTATATTTAAATCAAGGCTAGAACATTCAAATTGCATTACCAGGTGATTTCCAGTCATATCTTGGTATGTGGTTGTCGGCATGGTCTGTTGTTGTGTTGGTGTCACGCAAGCCATTGGTTGATGTGGCTAAAGAAGCATGGATCCATTTATGCATCTTCTAGGGTTCCTTTGGTGTGTAAGGTTATTTGGAATCTATGATAAATATATTGCAAACTATATTAGAAGTCACAATAATAATGGAATAAGAATAATAAATATATATATATATATATACACACACACACCAGATTCAAGAATTCCAATTTAGAAAATGAACTCTTACCCCATCAATTGGCATATGTTGGAAACCACGTCTTTGTGGAGTGGCCAAACCACCTTATGGCCTCCATACTGCTGGTCCTAAACCTAAATTATGGGGATACGTGGTGACCACCTGAGGTTGAGGAAAATGTGAGACAACACCAAAAGTTGGTGGATAATACATAGGTTGATATCTAGCTTGAACATAAGCCCATCCACGTCTAGAGGGTCCTGGAATAGTCTAGGAAAAACGGGCTTGCAAATACATGTAACTAACCTCCTTGCGTTGAGCAATAGCTACATAAAGACGTTTACTATGCAACATATAACCTGCATGTGCACTCAAAATTAAAGAGAGATTTATTTTAATAATAGATGAACAATGAAATTATTGAGTAAAGAGGAGCTGCGTTCGAAGATTGGATATCTCGACGTTTCGATCCCTACTCTGGGATCATCATCAGGAGACAATTAGAAGCGTGAGGAAATGTGTAAGATGCCCGAGTGGTTAAATATGAAATTTTTAGGTTTTTTAAGGTAAGAAATGTAATAGAAAGGTCGGCTTAAAATTTTAATTTCGTTTAAAATTTTCCAACTTTTAGGGAGTGGAAAATTAGGGTTTTCAAGGAAAACTTAAAAATATTACCTTAATTATTATTAAAATTTATTAAATTAAGTTAATTAAAGCCTTTATATAATTCTTAAGTTTTGAAAAAGAAATTATACAGTTTTTAAGGTAATTAAAATAATTAGAAAGGTTAATTTCTTTTAAAAAGTTTTTATAAAAGTTTCAATTATAAAACCTTTAAAATATTTAAATAATTTGACTATGTTAATTTTAATAATTACACATTGTAAGGGTTTTCAAAGTTATTAAATATAAGAAAGAATTTTTAAGAACTTATTTCTTGAAAGAATTATTATATTTTTAATTTTAACATAGATCTAAAAATTTGTTAGAACTAACCTTTAATTTATAATTAAAAGGACCCTTTCTTTGTCTAGTTTTTAGATCTATGTTAAAATTAAAAATATAATAATTCTTTCAAGAAATAAGTTCTTAAAAATTCTTTCTTATATTTAATAACTTTGAAAACCCTTAGAATGTGTAATTATTAAAATTAACATAGTCAAATTATTTAAATATTTTAAAGGTTTTATAATTGAAACTTTTATAAAAACTTTTTAAAAGAAATTAACCTTTCTAATTATTTTATTTACCTTAAAAACTGTATAATTTCTTTTTCAAAACTTAAGAATTATATAAAGGCTTTAATTAACTTAATTTAATAAATTTTAATAATAATTAAGGTAATATTTTTAAGTGTTCTTTGAAAACCCTAATTTTCCACTCCCTAAAAGTTGGAAAATTTTAAACGAAATTAAAATTTTAAGCCGACCTTTCTATTACATTTCTTACCTTAAAAAACCTAAAAATTTCATATTTAACCACTCGGGCGTCTTACACATTTCCTCACGCTTCTAATTGTCTCCTGATGATGATCCCAGAGTAGGGATCGAAACGTCGAGATATCCAATCTTCGAACGCAGCTCCTCTTTACTCAATTTGCCACTGCGTAGATGACCATCTTCAAATGAAATTATTACCAGATAATCCTGCCATAGCTTTATTTTCTTCCTCTGGAGTGGTAAAGCAAACAAATCCAAATCCTTTATTGAGTCCCTTTTCATCCCACATTATTTTTGACGAAGTGATAGTCCCACAATGACTAAATACTCTTTCCATCTCATTATCATCGGTTGCATCATGAATGTTTTTAACTTAAAGATTTGATTCCTAAACGAAATTACAAAAGCACACAAGTTATGAGAGAATATGGCCTTGAAAAAAAAAAGACAATTCAAAATTAAAATAACCACTTGTAATTTTAATATCCTTTGGTGTCTCTCTTCATATCCCCCCAGCATTTTCTCACGTTGGGCCTTGTTTTGAGCCCTTCCAACATATATTGCCTTATTACCTACTATCTGAAGAAATTAGACAAAGATGAAATGCGAATGAGCAGATAACATCTTGTCTCAAACAAAATAAATATACCAATAAATAAATAATGACCCCCTAGACTTACCTATATCTCCACTATTGTTTTAGCATTATCTGGATCTTCAAAATTGACAAATCCAAATCCCCTAGGATTTCCTCTTTCATTCCTCATTACAACTACATTAGATATTTTTCCAAACTCGACAGAAGCTCTTCAGTTACATCATCTTCCAAGTTCTTGACATACGGATTGGTGAATTGTTTATCGTGCTTTCTAATGAACTTTCCCGCATATCTACACTCAAAGCAAAAAATTACAAAGCATTTTAAACATATATATCTAGAAGTTTAGATATCATTTTCCTATTCAACAATTTCAAAAATTTGACTGCATTAACACATTAAATAATTTGATATAATGTGAATAATGCACCAGGGGAGGATTTCTTCATTTCAGCTTTCTACAATAGGAGTAGAGATAAAATGGAGAGGGAATGCATACCTAATCATACTGAAAAGTGTGGGGGACAAAAGCACAGATATTGATAAACAATGGCAAGATAGATAATGAGATATTTCACTCTTCTCGTCAAAGAGTAAAACAGGGATTGGCATTTTAGTCTTAGAGAAGAAGACTAACTTAATGCCCTAAGTGAACAACCTCTTGCTCGTAAGATCCTCGATAAACGCCACATCCATCCTGGGTTAATTTCTCAAAAACAATACACTTACACTTGCTTGCACTCCCATTGACGTTTCGTTTTAAATGGTTGTGTTGGCATCTTCCTCCCTTTCAAAATGAACAAATCCATATCACTTGCTTTTCCCATCCTGCATCTCTACTTTACATGACAAAATGTCCCTGAATTTCAGAAACATATCATGGAGACTTGGACTCTCAATATTCTCTTCTCATGCAAATTCTGCAAGTATCCAACAAATCCTGTACCCAGAATTCAGATTAACGAATTGGATTTTGTACACAGGCAAAAGAACATCAACCGTACCCTAATTCGCTAAAGCCTAAAATATAGAAATTACTAAACGCTCAAAATATACCTTAATAAATATGTTTCCGACTCCACTGCTACGTTCTATTGGCCGGTCTGGGTTGTACTGCATTATCCAAATGGTTCTCCCATTCAGTTTTTTTGTAGTTGAAATACTCGATGGAATTGGTATCTGAACATAGGCATAGATAGAATAATCCCAATAATTATTCAATCAGTTAAGCAAGAATGGTAAAGAAATAAAAGAATAAGACTCACCATCTGAAGGGTGAGGATAATTGACGTATCCATAGCCAAGGGAGTGTTGGGTCAAGCTGTCGCGGCACACTCGAACGGAGGCCACGCTTCCCTTGGTGCTGAAGTAATCAGCAATCTGGCTTTCTGATCTCCCACGTATAGAGAATCCAATGGCAGAAATTCTGATGGTGCTGCTAATTTTGTTAACGACGTCTCGTCTCGCTATCTAACAAGAACCCGGTTTCACAATCCATAGAATTTGGGTGTGAAGAGTAATAAAAATGGTTGCAGTTCAACCAACACTGTGCTCTTTTGTCTGTGTGTTTTAATTTTTTCTTTTTGTCAAGTTCCCCGTCCACTTAGACTCATACCGTAATATTACGCTCTCCAATATGCATCCCTCCATATTCCCCTTTTTTAAACGGACCTGGTGAGAAAAATACCAACCAAGAAAACTGAAGCCGATATGTTTTTTTCCAAAGTGGGTAGGAATTTGTAGCATTCTTTAGGACCCAGACCAGGATAACTTGGTTAGAGGTGTCAATTCAGTAATTTTAAACTTACTAAGCTAGTTGGAGGATAGGAACTAATTTTGCTATTATTAAAAAGATATTTATACTTATATTTTATTAACTTTCATTTACATTCATGTGGGATATATAACCCATCTCTAATCCACTTTCTTTTCAATCGTTTATAAACCAACATTCATGTGGGGTATATAATTGTCACGTCCCGGTCTTGACCCCGTTACATTAGATGTATATGATGTATATATTGTAAAGGATCATGGTGTGGAGCTAAAGGCCAAGGCCCCGCCATTGATCGACTATGCTATGTTTTGGGATTTAAATTGTCACCGATGGCATATCGGGGCATGCGGCACATATTAAGTTTCAGCATCATGTACATATGCATCTATAATAAAAATAAACACAACCAGCTACGGTCGCGGCAACTAAATCGAAGGGGCATGATTTTCTAAGGATAAGGGGGGAGTGAAATATTTAACCTATGGGCCAATGGGGAAAACCCAAATGTCTATGAGAGGACCCATCAAAATGTCAACTACCTTTCTTGTCTTTTTCCCCAATCATTTATTTCTGCCAGAATGTGGTTGAGTTAGTTATTGCATGGAAGGGGAAGAGTATGGGCAACCAAATTCGAATTGGGCAGAGACCCATTTTTGAAAAACGGGTTCTAACTTCCTTCGCAAGGAAGATGTCCAAAAACGCAGGCCATTCTTCCATACATCCACGTTTTCCATTTTCCAGACCATTCTTCTTCACGTTGGGGCTTTTGGGGAGCAGCTGAAGTTTTTCCTGTGTGTTTGGATTTCACGTTTTGGCTGTTAGCTTCATTTTTCCCATGGATGGGAGGTCGTTTTGATAGTGCTGGGGATTGGGTTGTCTTCCTCAAGTTTTTGGAGCTGCTGGTGCATTTTCCATTCACGTTTTTGGGAGTTCCATGTGTTTTTACCATGGCTGTGAAGAGCCATTCACGTTTTTTACTGTCTCAGCGACTATTGGCCTCACGCACGGGCTATTTGGGACGTTTTTCCCTGCTGAGAGTTGTGCTCACTGATAAGCTTCAGGGCTGTGTGTTTTTCCCCATATTGTGAGCCGTTTTTGCTGTTACGTTTGGGGCTGTGTAATTCATTTTTCCCTGTTTAAGCTGTGAGAGCTGAACTGATTGCTTGAATGCAATTGTTGGTCTTTGGACTGTGTGAGGAGTAAGGGTGTTGGCTTGGTTGCTTGATAAACCTGGTGCTAGAAACCACACAGACAGAGCTAGAGGGCTGGCCTTCTTCTCCATCACCCCTGAATAGCACTGGAAGGGAATGCAGGGCCTGAGGGACTGTGTAGCAGAGAAGGGACTGATTCCTTGTGTTGGGTGTGGATGAGTGTCTTAGGGGTCAGGCTAGTTCCGGTGTAGGTGTTCTTGGCTCTGTTATGAGCTCACCAGCTTAGCAAATTGCCTTCATCAGCTCCTGGATGGCCTGATAAACCCAACTTAGTTGGCTTGGCTGTGTTTTGGTTACCTTTGGCTATGTGTCAGCTTGCTAGTTCCCTTATTCCTTGGAGAATCATGCCCAGCTCGGGGGTGGCAGCGTTGCTGAGAGATTGATGAACACGCTGGCCTATGGTTGGGTGGAACGTTGCAGCGACGTAGCTGGTTGTGGATCGAGTTCACCATAAGATAAGTGATCTTGTGTATTTTACCTCTGCAAATCTTAATTTACTATAATGAAAATGAAATGAACATGATAAATGCATGCATGACTGAATGCTTGTTGAATGTATGATGATTTTTCCGCTGTGTATGTTAAATGAATGCATCTGTGTGTGTTAAACAATGGCATTTGTACATGGTTTATCTTAATGCATTCCTGGCAGCATTCTGTTTATGTAATTTTTATGCCTGTCCATGTTCATGGGAGGTTAGTCCGGTTGTTTGAAGCATTGGTTGCGTCCTCTTTGTCGGTCGGAGGCATGGGGACGTGACAATATGGTATCAGAGCCCTGAGTTGCAGCATGGACCTGCATGAGCCGCCAAGATGCAGTAACAGGGGTTACATTCCATTCTTCCCAGCAGAAGTCTGAATGTGGAAGACTGTGAAAAATTTGAAATTGGGAAATTTCTGTTTTAAGTGTGAACAGTCGGAAGGTTTCATGGAGTTCCTGTCCGCCGTTGCGGAGGGATTCATGAAGTTCCCGTCCGCTGTTGCGGAAGGATTCGTAAAGTCCTCCGTCCGTCGTTGCGGATGGCAAAGCAATCATGCTTCCGACCCAAAATTCACCCGATCACCGGCGCCACAGAAAAGTTGAAAATTCGGCTAAGTATGGAATGGTCGGGCCATCGGAGGAAGTGAAATTCCGCCGTTGCGGAGGGATTCATGAAGTTCCCATCTGTCGTTGCGGATGGATTGGTAAAGTCTCCCGCCCGCCGTTGCGGATGGAGAATCGATTTGGCTCCGATTGGAAAGGCCGCCGACAGCCGACACAGTAAAAGAAAGATTGAAAATTTGGCTAAGTGTCGGAACGATCGGAAGGGAGAATGGTCCGACGCCCGATGTTCCGAGAGTCAGCCGACGTCCGATGTCAGTGCCAAGTCGGAAGGTTTGGAACTTTGTGCGAGCCGCCATTGTGGAAGGCTCGGAGCTTTCGAGCGTCCGCTGTTGCAGAAGCTAGAGGCATCTGCCGGCCGATTAAGAAGACTGTCGACGCTGCAAGAGAAAGTGCGTCGATCGGAAGAAGAAAGGGAAGGACCGTCCGACGTTACGGAAGGCTGGAACTTCCGGGGGAGCCGCCGTTGCGGCTAGGTAGATGAATAGACCGCCCGATTCCAAAGGCTTCCGACAGCCGATCAGAGATACAGTCGACAGCCGATTCGGCGGAAGAGAGAATGGAACCAGAGCCGATACTGCGGAAGGATTTCAACTAATTTCAGAAGGATTTTTTA
>LPNX010589216.1:331901-371212 GCA_001517045.1 Pseudotsuga menziesii | reverse complement strand
GCGGCACATATTAAGTTTCAGCATCATGTACATATGCATCTATAATAAAAATAAACACAACCAGCTACGGTCGCGGCAACTAAATCGAAGGGGCATGATTTCTAAGGATAAGGGGGGAGTGAAATATTTAACCTATGGGCCAATGGGGAAAACCCAAATGTCTATGAGAGGACCCATCAAAATGTCAACTACCTTTCTTGTCTTTTTCCCCAATCATTTATTTCTGCCAGAATGTGGTTGAGTTAGTTATTGCATGGAAGGGGAAGAGTATGGGCAACCAAATTCGAATTGGGCAGAGACCCATTTTTGAAAAACGGGTTCTGACTTCCTTGGCAAGGAAGATGTCCAAAAACGCAGGCCATTCTTCCATACATCCACGTTTTCCATTTTCCAGACCATTCTTCTTCACGTTGGGGCTTTTGGGGAGCAGCTGAAGTTTTTCGTGTGTGTTTGGATTTCACGTTTTGGTTGTTAGCTTCATTTTTCCCATGGATGGGAGGTCGTTTTGATAGTGCTGGGGATTGGGTTGTCTTCCTCACGTTTTTGGAGCTGCTGGTGCATTTTCCATTCACGTTTTTGGGAGTTCCATGTGTTTTTACCATGGCTGTGAAGAGCCATTCACGTTTTTTACTGTCTCAGCGACTATTGTCCTCACGCACAGGCTATTTGGGACGTTTTTCCCTGCTGAGAGTTGTGCTCACTGATAAGCTTCAGGGCTGTGTGTTTTTCCCCATATTGTGAGGCGTTTTTGCTGTTACGTTTGGGGCTGTGTAATTCATTTTTCCCTGTTTAAGCTGTGAGAGCTGAACTGATTGCTTGAATGCAATTGTTGGTCTTTGGACTGTGTGAGGAGTAAGGGTGTTGGCTTGGTTGCTTGATAAACCTGGTGCTAGAAACCACACAGAAAAAGCTAGAGGGCTGGCCTTCTTCTCCATCACCCCTGAATAGCACTGGAAGGGAATGCAGGGCCTGAGGGACTGTGTAGCAGAGAAGGGACTGATTCCTTGTGTTGGGTGGGGGTGGGGGTCTTAGAGGTCAGGCTAGTTCCGGTGTAGGTGTTCTTGGCTCTGTTATGAGCTCACCAGCTTAGCAAATTGCCTTCATCAACTCCTGGATGGCCTGATAAACCCAACTTAGTTGGCTTGGCTGTGTTTTGGTTACCTTTGGCTATGTGTCAGCCTGCTAGTTCCCTTATTCCTTGGAGAATCATGCCCAGCTCGGGGGTGGCAGCGTTGCTAAGAGATTGATGAACACGCTGGCCTATGGTTGGGTGGAACGTTGCAGCGACGTAGCTGGTTGCGGATCAAGTTCACCATAAGATAAGTGATCTTGTGTATTTTACCTCTGCAAATCTTAATTTACTATAATGAAAATGAAATGAACATGATAAATGCATGCATGACTGAATGCTTGTTGAATGTATGATGATGTTTCCGCTGTGTATGTTAAATGAATGCATCTGTGTGTGTTAAACAATGGCATTTGTACATGGTTTACCTTAATGCATTCCTGGCAGCATTCTGTTTATGTAATTTTTATGCCTGTCCATGTTCATGGGCAGTTAGTCCGGTTGTTTGAAGCATTGGTTGCGTCCTCTTTGCCGGTCGGAGGCATGGGGACGTGACAATAACCCATCTCTAATCCATTTTTCTCTCAAATCCTTTATAAACCAACCTTAGCTTTCGCGTCTTTGATAGTTATATATTTTTTTAATTAAAATATTATTTATTTAGTTTTGATTTTTATAATGTATTTTTTTGTTTTAATTTGGATTTTCTGCACTTTATTTACAATTTTTAATTTAGGTTTTCAAAATATATTAAGGGCTTTCCTACACATACATACAAGAGTTATACATCCATTAAGGTTTGTACATAGGTTTTTTACATCATAATGATCCATTTCAACCATTAAACCAACAAATTAACCATGTCATCCAAACGTTGTCTCTCTTAGTACTTACTAAATTTGTACTAGATATTATAGTTGCTTAAGGGTACCATACACCCTTGTTGGTGGGACAAGCTCTCCTCGGCCTCCTCCTCCATGCAACGGTTCGACTATTAAAGTCTACTAAGATGTACATACCCTACCACCCACTCTTCGAATTTAAACCTATTACATGGGAAACTAGTAAGTGTGCATGTGCATTCCCACAATTTTGGTAGGTGATCGGGCCTTTTTAGCTTATAATGGAACCAAGAGTGTGCTTTCAACAAGATTCGTCACAATTCCATCTCAAACCAACTCATATTAATGATGTAATCAGAGAAACAAGGAATCATAGTTGGTCTCGAGATTGACATGACTAGGTGATCTGTGTGACAACTCCACTAAATCAACACTAATCCAGTTGTGCTTCATTGACTCTAATTTATGTAACCATGTCTAAAAAACATTACAATGGTGATCTACCGATGTTCTTGTTGTATAAGGTCATCGTAGTCCATAGAATGTACACTAACTTCAATGAACAAATTAAATAAAATTAACTAAGTATCAAGATTCAACATAATTTATAATAACTTAATCTATCTTTCTAACTACCTCATAAAATGACAATCTTATTGTGTACCTTATATAAATGTGTGTTATTGCATATGTCGATCCACACAAGTAATATAGCAATCGATAATTCATTGACTTTCTATTAAATAGACTTTGACCAAATATTTATTCACTATTTTATAAACAAAACATTATAGATATAAACTATATTTTTATAAATATAATATATTTACAATTATTTTTCTTTTCATTGGCTAATGTCTTATTTTGCAATGGTTTAAGTATTCCACTCTGACATACCAAAGCAAAATAATAAATATCTAACTTTTATGCTGACCCTTTTGACCCTAGAGACGAACGAATAAATTAAATTATGAATTTCGGCGTACCAGTATCTATGGCCAGAATGACACGTGTTATTTTTGCAAGAATGTAATTTGTCAGTCATGAGATGAATCTGACATGTATACCGAGAACTGGATCAATTTATCCACTTTACATTAAACATCTTGTTTTGGTTTGCCAAATTCAAATTACTAATTTATAGGGATTAAATATGTTTATATTTAGGTTAATGTTTAATTTAATTTTAGGTTAATGCTTTTCAATATTTTTTTTTATGTGTATATGTTTAATATTGGAATATTTTGTTATGTTTAAATATTTAATGTTTTTTATTATATTTGTTTTTTTATTAGAAGATTATTTTGAATTATATATAATTAAAATTATTTTTTAAATAAATATTAATTTTTGAATTAAATAATGATGTCTGTTTTTTATTGATTCATATATATATATATATATATATAATTATAATTTTAAATTAATAAGTGTTTTGTTTTCATGTTAATAAGTCATATGCTAAGATTGTTATACCCATAGCACTAAGTAATATTATTTATTATTTATGGATATTCCTTTATCTATCAGTTTGGGAAATATGATAGTTTTTGTCTTCTCATTTTCATCCTACAATTCTTTAGCAAATTCATTATTCATCTTACAATTTCTCAGCAAATTTATAAAAATGCATAGGAACAATCCACAAAAGTTTAATGTAGGTAAACATCAATTTAAATATTTTCTAATTATTTATGTCATCGATAGATACAAATTCAATTCTAATTAAAATTTAAAAATGGTATTTATAAAGTTTCTATAATATTATGATTTTTTTTATGAAAACTTTTAATATTGGTGAAAATTCTCTTAATATTTTTTTAAAAGACTATTTAAATATTTCTTAATTAAAGATGTTGTCCATATACACAAATCCATTCCTTATTAAATTTAGAAGACCATATTTATAATTTTTTACAACGTTCTTAATTATTAATGGAATGCAATTTGATTATTGAGAAATTAATACATCTATTTTAATAATCTATTGATTGCATTGTTTTTAATATTTTGAAATGTAATGTGACTATTTATATTAGATTGTTTTTCTTATTAGCACAACTACAAGTAAAGTGGTCAACCACTTAGTTTTACACTTGATGTAGATATGGAGTGTACCACAATATTTAAAAAATATATGTCAATGAGTACCCATATAAACATAAAACAAATATTATTTAATAAACAAAAAACAAAAACTGGTACCAAAAAACAAAAAATAAAAATTGATATCCACTTAATGGAAGCTTATTTAAATCTTAATCAAGATGCATTTAAGCATAACAAGATACGATGACCATGAAGTGAATCCAGAAGGTACACTTGTTACACTTATGTTAATCATGTTGATTCATTCAAGGAAGTCCAAAATATGAGATAATATCAAATATAATTGAAGACTATTCCTAAACTAAGGTGGGACTATGTAATTAAGCAATCTATAATATATTGTTTTCATTGTTTTGAAATGCAATTTAGCTATCCCTAAACTAAGCAGCAAGAACTAGCTACTATGTAGCACTTGTTGTTTTATGATGTTGTGAGCAAAATAAAAAAAGTGAGACAATTGGGCAGGGGAAATAGTAATGCACATGATTGTCATGAATAAACAAACCATCTTTTTCAACTATAAATCAACCTGAACGAATAGAAAAGGTTTTTATGGTTCGAATAAATAGTGAATGCTCCACATAACGCACATCAAAGAGCGTAAAACTCTTTCAACAGTGAACCAATATGCAATCAGTTTTCTTTTTACGGCCTTTCACCTAGGGTTCTTTAACACTCCTTCACTTTGTGCACGAGAAGGGTCACCCTTTGTGCTTTTTAACTTTTTCAAAAACATATTTTGAATTCTTGTCATAACCATTAGGAGTTTCTTCTTTGTTAGTTTGATGGAGCCCACAAAAAAAATGGGACCACACCATTGAGGTGGGAGTTTGGTAAAACATGTAGCTTAAAAATGATTGGCGAAAGTAGTTTAAAGTTAATAAAAACTATTTATTCTAGCTTAAACCATGTATTTCCAAATTATGATTTATTTATAAATCTAAACTTTAATTTCCAATCATGGTTTATTTATTGAGTTTAAAGTGAACAAGTTTAGAGTTTAAGTTTGAAACCAATATATTTATTCTATTTATGGGAATTGTTTTTACTAATTCCACGTATACATCAATTCTTTTTTGGCACAAATTGAATACAAGTATTCTCCATTTTGTATAAAGTAATTTCTTGGTTAATCTTCATGAGAAGGCTTCATGAAATTTCTAGGATACTTTAATTTTATGATCTTAGCCAGTTGAGAGGATGCATTTGCATATTGGTAAACTCAGATGGCATCATAAACTATTCTTAACAAAAATAGTTTCTATTACAATTGTAACGTCCCCGACTCTCCGACCAATGAGGAGGACGCTACCATGGCGTTAACCATCCGGGCTGGCAGCCCCATGAACATGTGAAGGACATAATGTATTGAAGTGCTGAAACAGAATGCTGATAATGAGATGCATTGAAGTAGAACATACACAGATGCAATTATTTATCATACACAGTGGAAGCAACATAAATTCATACAAGCATTCATTCAACATGTTCATCACATTCATTAAGAGAAAACATGATTGCAGAAGTAAAATAGACAAGGTTACTTATCTTATGAAGAACTCGTCTGCAACCAGCTATGTTGCTGCAACGTTCCACCCAACCATAGGCCAGCGTGCTCCTTAATCTCTCAGCAATGCTGCCACCCCCGAGCCAGGCATGATTCTCCAAGGAGTAACGAAACAAGCAGGCTTACACATAGCCACAAAACACAGCCAAGCCAACACAGTTGGGTTTATCAGGCCATCAACAAGACAGCCAAGCCAACATGGTCAGGTTTATCGGGCCATTGAGGAGCTAGGAAAGGCTAAATGCTAAGCTGGTGAGCTTATTACAGAGGCAAGAACACCTACACCAGAACTAGCCTGGCTTCTAAGACACCCACACACACCCAACACAAGGAATCAGTCCCTTCTCTGCTACACAGTCCCTCAGGCCCTGCATTCCCTTCCAGTGCTATTCAGGGGTTGTGGAGAAGAAATCCAGCCCTCTAGCTCTGTCTCTGTGGTTTCCAGCCACCAATTTTATCAAGCAAACCAAGCCCCCATCCCTGCTCCCAACACAGTCCGAAGACCAACCATTGCACACATGCAATTAATCAGCTATTACAGCTTAAATAGGGGAAAATGACTCCCAAGTGAATTATACAGTCCCAAACGTATCAGTGAACGTGGGGAAAACAACAGTCCCAAAACGTAATCAGTGAGCACAACTCACAACATGGGGAAAACGACTCCAAACAGTCTGTGCGTGAGGGAAACTTGCACCAGACCCAGAATGTAAAGAAGACCACAACCATCACAACATAAGGGAAACCACAGCAACACAACAAAGCTCGAGGAGAATGGCGGCAACCATAACTCATGGGAAGAACAACGGTTCCAATCTCAACACGGAAATGACAGAAAATTACACGGTCATACCAGTCTGTAAGGAGATCATATAGCCGAAAACATGAATGGCCCTTCACAGCAAATCTTGGATGAAAGAGCACGGCTCCCAGCTCGCTGTGTGAGCCCAAAACAAGGAAGAATTCTTGTGCGTGAGAATAATGAACAGTAAATGGAGAGTCGCGAGTGGGGAGTGCGCGATATTTTTAGCACCGTCATGGAGAGAGTAGAATATCCACGGGGGTGATGGCAATGGTTTCTTTTGCCATTGTGAAGTCAACCGCAGGTGGAGTGTGCGTGTGGGCAAGGACTGGCAGTCTTGCCACACTCCACTCTCAACCATAACTTCCCCAACTACCAGCAACAATTCTTAATGGAGGTGGTTGGGTAAGACAAGGTGGTGACACATGGCTTTTTCCCCCATTGGCCAAGGTTTGACAATTCCCCCACCCTTATCCTTGTGAAAATCATGCCCTTTTCAATTTAGTTGCCGCAAACGTAGCTGATCAGGTTCATTCAATTAAATATGCATATTTACATGATAACAAAACTTAATACGTATGTTGCATGCCCCGATATACCATCGGTGACAAGTTCAACCCAAAACATAGCGTAATCAATCGATGGTGGGGCCTTGGCCTTTAGCTCCACACCATGATTATTACAATATATATATCATGTACATTTAATGCAACGGGGTCAAAACTGGGGTGTTACATTCCCCTCCCCCTTCAATAGCACTGTCCTCAGTGCTTTACAAAATTGAACAAAATGCTACACTGGTATCGCCTCAGTGTTCCACAAAATTGAACAAAAATGGATGCGCCAATCGCATGGCATCCTTCAGCTCCCATGTAGCCTCTTCAGGCCCATAGTGCTCCCATTGCACCTTTACCTGACCTATGGCCCGGTTCCGGAGCATTGTGACCTTCTTGTCGAGGATGTGCATTGGCTCAATTCGGAACTCTCCCTCGGGTTCCACCTGAATCACATCCCAATTTATCACATGGTTAGGATCATGTACATATCTCTTAAGCAAAGAAACATGAAAAAAATTATGAGCTCTAGTGCTAGCAGGCAATGCAAGTCTATATGCAACTGGCCCTATTCTTTCAAGCACTTCAAATGGCCCACAGTATCTAGGTGACAGCTTGGCACAACTTCCAAGCTTCAAGGAACTCTTCCTTGCCCTCACTTTGAGGTAAACATGATCCCCAACACTGAACTCCCTGTTCACCCTATGCTTATCTGCATAGCTTTTCTTCCTGTCCTGTGCTGCTTTCATATTCTGCTTGATCTTTACAACCTCTTGCTCCATTTCCCTGAGCAATTCTAGCCCAAGCACAATCTTGTTCACTGGGTTATCCCAAGTCACAGGTGTCCTACACCTTCTTCCATACAAAGCTTCATACAGACTCATCTACAAGGATGCCTGCTGTCCATTGTTATAAGCAAACTCTACCAAGTGCAAGTAATCTTCCCACTTGGTTGGTTTGTCCATTACGTACATGCGAAGCATGTCTTCAAGTACCTGATTAATTTTTTCTGTCTGCCCATCTGTCTAAGGATGGTATGCAGTGTTGAAGTTTATCTTTGTACCCAAATCTGCAAACAACCCCTTCCAAAAGTTGGAAGTAAACTTGACATCTCTGTCAAAGACTATTGCCTTCGGCAATCCGTGCAATTTGAATATCTCCTTCATGAATATCTTTGCGATGTCATCAGTCTTATGCGTAGACTTAACTGGTATAAAATGTGCTGCCTTTGTCAACCTGTCTACCACAACCATGATGGAATCATGTTGTCTCCAAGTCATTGGCAATCCTGTTATAAAATCCATGGAAATAACTTCCCATTTCCATTCTAGAACTGGCAAAGTCTGCAACAAACCTGCTGGATGTTGATGCTCAACCTTTACCTGTTGACATTTCATACACCTCGAAATGTACTCAGCCATATCCCTTTTCATTCCTGGCCAAAAGTACTACTTCCTAGCTGTAGCAATTGTCTTCTGATATCCTGGGTGACCAGAATACGAAGCTTGATGGATTTCATCCATAACAACTCTCCTCAAACCTGCTACATCTGGAATGTAAATTCTACCTTTATAAGCAAGAAGTCCATCTTCTTCCAATTTATATCCCTCATATCTTTTCTCAAGACTTTGCTGTTTCAATTTGTCTTTTACCCACTCATAAAATTCATCTCCAGCTACATGACTAACAATCTGCTGCCTCAAATCTGATTGGAAAATACTAAGAGATGCCACATGCATTTCCTACACCTTCCTGCTGAGTGCATCAGCTACCTTGTTTTCTTTACCTTTTATGTGCTTGATCTCGAAATCAAACTCACATAAAAATTCCAGCCATCTTGCTTGCCTAGCATTCAGAGTAGGCTGATCAAATAGATACTTTCAATCCACAGTCATCTATTTTGAGCTCAAATCTCCTACCCATCAAGTAATGCCTCCACATATTGAGAGCATGTACTATGGCTGCAAGCTCGAGATCATGAGTGGCATAGTTCTTCTCATGTTCCTTCAGCTTTCTTGACTCATAGCATATCACATGGTTGTCCTGCATAAGGACTCCTCCAAGCCCTTGTCCGCATGCATCGGTACACACCACAAAATCTTTCTCTGGATATGCAACCTTCAATACTGGTGCACTGGTGAGAAGATCCTTCAACCTTTGGAAACTTTCTTCACACCTCGATGTCCATTCGAACTTTATCCCCTTCTTTTGCAAAGAAGTGACGTCATGTGCAACTTTGGAGAATCCCTCAATGAATCTCCTGTAGTATCCTGCAAGTCCCATAAAAGATCTTACATCTGTCACATTTCTTGGAGTAGGCAAATTCATAATGGCTTCAATCTTTTCAGGGTCCACAGATATACCCTCCTCTGAGATAATGTGACCCAAATACTGAATTCTATCTCTATAGAAGTCACACTTGCTCAGTTTTGCATACAACTGGTGCTCCCTGAGCAATTGCAATGTCAATCTCAAATGATCTTCATGTTCTTCCTCATTCTTAGAATAAACAAGAATGTCATCAACGAAAACAAGAACAAACTTGTCCAAATACCTGCTGAAGACACTATTCATGAGGCACATAAATGTAGCAGGTGCATTTGTGAGACCAAATGGTACCACTACAAACTCATAATGCCCATACCTTGTTCTGAAGGCTGTCTTATGAATGTATTCATCCTTGATTCTCACCTAATGGTAACCAGACCTCAATTCAATCTTGGAAAATACCTTTGCTCCCCTCATTTGATCAAAGAGGTCATCAATCCTAGGCAAAGGATATTTATTCTTCACAGTAACCTTGTTCAATTGTCTGTAATCGATACATAACCTGAGTGTACCATCTTTCTTCTTTACAAATAGAACTGGTTCTCCCCAAGGAGACACACTTGGTCGAATATACTTCTTTTCCAACAACTCTTGCAGTTGCATATTGAATTCTAGCATATCCGGTGTACTCATCCTGTAGGGTGCCTTGGACACTGGTGCTGCTCCTGGCACAAGTTCAATTGTGAAATCAATTTCCCTCTTTGGAGGAAGCCCTGGAATCTCATCAGGAAACACATCCTTGAATTACTGTAACACTTGATAGTCCTCCAACCTTGGAGTTTCATCTCTTGATGTTTCCAAAATATGAGCTGCATACAATTGGCAACCCTTCCTACAGAACTTCTTTAACTGCATTGTTGAAACTTGCCGTACTGAAATCACCTTTGGAATACCTTTCACAACTACTAGGTTCCCTTCTTCATTCATGCATTTGAAAGTCTTATTGTAACAATCAAGCTTCACTCTGTGAGCTTCTAACCAATCCATTCCAATGAGAACATCATAGGAACCAAGTGGTAGAACCAACTTGGTTCCTATGATGTTACAACCGGGGTCAAAACCGGGGTGTTACAACAATGTAGTGGGAGGGTTCTTTTGAACCATGATTTTTGTTCATTCAATGCATGACATTCTTGAAGAATCCTAATGCAACTATGAGGGTAGTGGGAAGTTGGTTACTCCCTTCTGATAATGAAAGAAAAATTGGCATTTCAAGCATAGTCTTCTTGACATAATTTTATAAATCTTATGTAAAATTACACTATGAATACTATAGATTCCATATCACCATGAGCAATGCTCTGCATTAAGGTAAAGGTATTAAAAAGGAAATTTTAAGGATTTTAATTTTGAGATGGAAAATCTCAGGCTCAAACGTAACTCCTTGCTTATTAGGAACCGATGTTTTCACCATGAATAGGTGATCTACATTAGCCACTTATGAATTCTCAATTAGTTATTATGAAAGTATTATGAATTCTGGATTAGATATTAAGGACTGTATTATGAAAGAGAGTAAAATAATAGGTTTCAAATTTAACAAAAAATAATAATTTATACTGTAAAATTTTCACAGTTTAACATCTATAGACCATTGTAATTTTGTAGAGCCATCTGGGTTATTGCATGGCTTACAAACTTGAGGAAACCATAACCTGATTATTCTCCAGTTTGTTTATTATGAATAATATTAAGAGAAAGAAGGCCTTGGGTTGAAGAAAAAAAGTCATGCACGTAAGTATTATTGATCCAATACTATTGGGCCTAGGGACAGTAGGGAAGAATTCATGTAGAATTCTTCCTAAGTATGGAGAAGAAGATAAAGGAGAAGAGGAAGGAGCTACGACTAAGGAAGAAACATAAAGGGAAAAGGGGCGGATGTTGCGACAGAAGAAGGAAAGGGAAGAAGAAGACAAAGAGAAGGCGTGGGAAGAGGAAGATGCGCCGGATGAGTAAGTCATGATAGAAGGACAGAACGAGATACGAGATGACATGGCAGAATATCAATAGAAGCAGGCGTGCAAATAGTGGAACGACTGAAAAATGACAGTAAGGAATAACGCTAAGAAATCAACAGTCCTTAACAATCATGGGTACAAGCTTGACTGGAGCCGGTGAAAACCACATGCATGAAGGAATCTTTGTAAGTTGGGCTGATAGTGCCTCTTGTTATGTGTTACTAGAATTGGAAAGACAGCATGTTGGTTGGATATAGTAAGTTGGCTAAGATAGCGACTGAAAATGAGTCTGTATTGAGTCTATTAGAGTCTGTATCGAGTCGGTATTGAGTCTGTAACAAGCATGTATGGGATATGTATCGAGTATGTAATGGAGATATAAAAGAAGGGACCCAAGTTGTAGATGGGTTAGAAGATATAACATCTAAGTAATCTCTAGACTCTTGGAAACATGCTTGAGCTAGAATTCAGGTAGGCATTTTGGTTAATGACTCTGTATCGTTGAGTGCATCAGAGTAGAGGTTCTGCGCCTAAGTGCGTAGACAAGTAGAGAAGGTTAAGTCAATTCAAGATGTGTGCAGATCGCTAGTAGGAGTAGAGTAGGAAGATAAAAAGAGAAGATTAGAGAGCATGAGAGGGAGGGAAAGTATGTGAATATAGAAGTGAAGATCTTGAACAGAGTCTGCATATTTGTGCCTAGACGCATATATTTCCTCATGCCAGATGAAGAGCACCTTGTGGTTTTTTCCCAGATGGGTTTCCATGTTACATGTTGTATATATGTGTGAATGTTGAGTAGCTTAGATATATGTGTGAATGTTGTGTTGAATGACTGGTTGATTATTGTGTTGCAAATGGATAAATGTATGACTGCCGCATTATATTAATGAATATGATTATGTTGTATGTTCACTGTTTATTTACTTAAGTCATATAAAGAATGGTTGGATCACAACTTAGTGTTGAAGTACTATGCATACAAGTAATGCACCTCCCCAATCTTCATTGGAATCCTTGGCGTAGAGCCAAGCCTTACTAAAACACCCTCCCACACAACTACGAAAACATGGTTCTGGCAGTTACCCATAAAACTTAGATATCTCGAGTGAGATGGCATCTATGTCGCAGGCGTTGTCGGTTGAGCTCTGCTCCATCGAGCCAATATCTCGGGCTTTGTTATGCTAAGAAGAAGGGGTTGAACCTGGGTCCATGGATAGAGAGAGGGAAGAAATCCAACAAATGGTTCCATTGTCAGGACCTTAAATTGTTGTGGTGAGGGATATGTTGCAGCATCCCATGAAACCAAAAATCCAGGACTGGGTGGACTTCAAAGAGTTAGAGTTTGCATGAAAAGAAAGTGAAGGATTTCAATGGAACCCAATAGAGTTGTTGGGTAGGTACATTTATTCAGACATTCACGAGATTTTCTTTTCTGAGTTTCCCATCATGTTACATGATTGGTTGTCTAATTTGGAAACCCAACAAAGAAATTTTCAAGGAGGAGAACTAAGAGAGTGGAATCCTCAATTGATTGAGCGACTGAAAAGAGTAAGAAACCCTATATCAAGCGCTATGGATTTTTGGGTAGATATTATCCTAGAAGGATATATTACTGAGTTTTTTGTTCACACAATAACCTCATACAGTGAGGAAGAGAAAAAAAAATCAAGGACCACACAACAAATACCTGTCATCTTTAAAGACATGGATAAAAATGCTCTTATGTGAAAAAGGCATTCTACAAATGAAATAAGACTGAATAGCATAGAGTGGGAAGAACCCTGGGTGATATGTTCCTAGGAGATAGCGGAACTTAACTAGATCTAGGATTTTTAAGAAGAGGAAGAAGATTCAGGTCTGACAAACAACGAAAAACGTTGTTAAAACAAGGGAGTTGCAACATAGATCGAGAAGAATAAGGCTATGAGTTTGTGTCATACTTAGACGAAGGATATTTTGACAAAGAAGAGGAATATCAACCGATCTTCGAAGGAGATGAAGAGTCAGAAGAGTCAACTGAAGCTCCAGAACAAGAACATGCTTACAACCCGCGTACAGTACTAGAGGTAAGATTGCGAGACCTGTCTCCAAGTAATTATGTAAATACGAGTACTACTAACACTGTAAATAGCGAACAAGGAAGTTTGACTAGTCCAAATTTTTTTTTGACTGTACCAGTAGAAAATACAATGGTTGGAGCTGACATTAAGTTCCCAACATTCAATGGAAATGGGCTGGAAGACCCAGAATAACATTAGTTTCATTTTAACATTGTTTGGGTGGTACAACAGATCCAGGATGAGGATATCAAGAAAGCACAAATGATCACAACTATGTGAGGTTGTGTGCTGGACTGGTATATGAAATTTTCCATAGTACCAGTATGCATTGACTCGTAAAATACTCAACGCAATTTGACTGGTTTTGATAGATGAATTTAAAAAGTCGAAGTCCAAATTGTAGTGCATCGCTAAAATCAAAGAGATTAAGAAGCTACCAACATAATATATTTGGGACTTTGACCAAATATTTAAGACATTAATGGCCAAAGTGAGTTTCCAAATATCGGATGTGCAACACAAGGAATTATTTATTTCCACC
Source organism: Pseudotsuga menziesii (assembly GCA_001517045.1). Taxonomy (NCBI): domain Eukaryota; kingdom Viridiplantae; phylum Streptophyta; class Pinopsida; order Pinales; family Pinaceae; genus Pseudotsuga; species Pseudotsuga menziesii. The sequence continues at coordinate 357,382 of LPNX010589216.1, read as the reverse complement.
TTTTTACCACATATCTGAACCGCATTGATGCAACAGAAACTCGTGTTGCATAAAGAGGCTTTTGAAATAACAATGAAATAACAAACCTCACTAGTTCGAGACACTGGCTCATGAATGGTACAAATTCAGTCGAAGCCGACCAATATTACGGTGTAGATCTAGGACATTAAAAGAGGAAATGAAGTTCAGGAATAACTATGGTGTAAAATATGCAAAACATATGGACACCATAAAGATAATTTCCCATCGCTCATCAACTATGTTGTAGTAGGTGCGTCGAACCCATCAAACACCCAAGGAATACCTTGGTGTAGAATATGCCAGACTAGGGGTCAAAAGTCCAAGGAATGTCTGTACTTACAGAAGATTGTAAGCATACCTGCTAGTCTGTATTGTAAATTTTGTAAATCCATAGGTCATGATGTGAAATACTGTAGAGCACTTCAACTACTGCAAGAAAAGATGATGGATACCTACTTAATGAAAAATGATGAGAAAATGCAAGTTGAACAAGTGCAACCTCAATATCAGCCCGTGCAATATCAACTACGGAAGTATCCTCAACTGTAATACCGACAGAATTAGTATCTTTAACAACAACAATACCCTCCACAAATGGGGGGTGGGAAGTTTAGAGGTCAAGGATAGCAACAAGGAGTAATATTTGGTCAAGGAAGAGGCCAATTCGTATGTTATAATTGTGGGAATCCAGGACATTTTTCCTGATATTTTCAAAATCCTGGGAAAAATTGTACATATTGTAAAGAATTTGATCACATTGTCAAACGGTGTCTGCAACTTATTGCAAAATGGTAGGCTAGAACTGTCGTTAACCCCAACCTGGTGCAGAATTTGAATCTAAATCCCAATCACAATATTCAGATGATTTTTTTCGGACCAAGAAAACCCCACATTGTTGTAGTTATAAGAGGAGGTGTTGTGATGGGAGCAGACCAAAATACACAGCAAGCACAATCGCAGGTGAGACCTGTGGCACAAAAGAAAGCTCTGCTATATGTCCAATAGGAGAAAGAAGTTTTCTTGAAGGTGCAACAAGACTTTGTTGATACCAATCGACTGTCGACATCTAAACAAATTAGGAATATGACTGAATGATTTGAACGATTAATCGGTAAGCCTCCAATGAAAAAGGTTAGTAAGCTTAAATAATTTTTCAAATTTTTTAGCACTAATCCATGATAAAGATGTTGTCGCAGAACTGACAGCACTCATAGAAGAAACCACAGAAGACCTGCGACCTAAAAAAAGAGTTAATCATATCGAGAGAAAATTGAATACAGACCGAGAACTATGAGTGACTGCACTGATAGGATATTATGATATGGACTATATCATATTACATTTGGGCTCGAATGTCAATATATTGACAAGAAAAACATGGAATAACATGAATAATCCGTGACTAGACTTGTTTTCTATTCAGCTAAGGCTTGTGAACCAGTTGAAGGTTTTACCAATTGGTAGACTAACTCAAGTACATATGGAATTCAAAGGCTTAAGAACATATGCTAACTTCGAATTTATTGACATTGTCAATGACACAAACACATATCATGCACTTATAAGAATTGATTGGGAAATAAACAACCAAACTATTATAAACTTCAAAAAAAGGATCTTGTCTTTCGAAGATTCTGAAATAAGAGTGGTTGCACCAATTGATCTACTTGAAGGACAGAGATATGTTGAGCCTGTACATGGCGAAGGGAACGACAATTATCTAGAACAGTTATACAACATCATGTCCTCGAAGGAATACTATATTAACCCAAAAACTGATGGAAACCTAAGTTGGCGAAGTGTAATCTTATGCACGTCCGACTCAGGTGATGCTCTGGAAAATTGGGAGAATAGGCTACATGAATTCTCCATGCGAGGATGTGAAAGAATCACAAGAGTTGATCATAGGGTAGGATTCAAATAAATCACACTACCCACGTATGAAGGATTACCTAACCTTGCATATTTTTTGGTAGAATTTGAAGAAAAAGTCACAAAATCATAGTGATTGTCCGCTTTGGACTATGTGTTGAAATCTACGCTCACTAGATGGTGGGGTACGCACAAAAATCCTATCTCTGAATGGCCATAATGTAGGATATTAAAGGAGATCTGAATTGGGGAAGAGATCAATTGTCGTAATCAGAAATATACAGGACTAACAGATCCTGGGAAACATATTGAACACTGTCACAGGATGTGGCATGAACACCCACGACAAGAATGGGTTCATCGATTCATCCACACTTTGGAAATGGTACCAAGAAGTTGGTACCCATCAAAAGAGCTATGATGAGGAACCAATGAATTGGAAATCTTAGTTGTAAGGTTAACCCAGACATTTGAGTTTGTAAGCGAACACTCAACAATAAATATTGCATTACAGGTAATAAAGGAGAAGATCTATGAAGAAATACCGGTTGCAGACACGAACTTTCATCAATGCAACATGCCTATACAAAATTGGATGCAGTGTTAAAACCTCACTTGATAATCGAATGACGATGACCCACTTGAGATAAATATACCTAAGTCAGAAGGTATATATATAGTAGAGGGAACTGCTATAATGACTGACCAGTTTCTAAAACCACTTAAAATTAAGAAAGTAAATATTGGGTCAGATGAAAACCTGAAGTTTTCTAATATTGGAGATTATTGGGATGAAGATACTTTAGGAAATATCACAGACTTATTACATGAATTTTAGGATCTATTCCCTACAAAGTTTTCTAAAATGAAAGGCATAGCTGGAGACCTTAGTGAAATGAAGATACCCCTGAGGCTCGATGCAAAATCGGTCAAACAAAGGCCATACAGATTAAACCTGCGCTACAAAGAGAAGGTTAAATATGAACTTGATAGAATGCTAGAGGCAGGGNCCTGAGGCTCGATGCAAAATCGGTCAAACAAAGGCCATACAGATTAAACCTGCGCTACAAAGAGAAGGTTAAATATGAACTTGATAGAATGCTAGAGGCAGGTGTAATCGAACTGGTTGGAGAATCATAATGGATTAGTTCGATCATAGTACAAGATAAGAAAATCTCAGGAGAAGTAGGGATTTGTGTTGATCTGAGGAAATTAAATGATGCTTGCTTGCACGATCCATTTCTAACTCCATTTTTAGATCAAGTATTGGAGAATGTGGGAGGACAAGAAATGTATTCATTTACAGATGGATTCTCGGGATACCATCAGGTAAGATTTGCAAAATAACATCGATACAAGACTACCTTTGCAATAGAGTGGGGATGCTACTAGTACATGGTAATTCCCTTTGGACTCAAGAATGCACCTGCAATATTTCCTAGAATTGTAGTTGTTGCATTTAAATATTTTATACACAAATTTCTTTAAGTATACTTTGATGAATGGACAATATTTGGTCTTATAAAAGATCACATACAAAGTCTTAGAATGATGTTGGAACGGCGTCGTCAATACCAAATTGCTTGCAATTTGAGAAAGTGTATTTTTGTGCATATTTTTGAACTCTCTTAGGCCACATGGTCTGCCATGATGGAATTTTGGTTGATCTAGCTAAAATCGACATCATCTTAGACTTATCACCACCTACCATAGTTAAACAGTTAAGAGCAACGATAGGACAAATGGGATATTACAGAAACTTCTTTAAAGGATATGCACAAGTGACTGCCTCGATGGAGAAATTGTTGAAAAAATAGACCATAGTTTCAGTGGACAGATGAATGCCAAGAGAGTCTGGATAAGTCAAAAATCAAGATGGTCGTTTCCCCCATACTCGTATTTCCAGACTAGAAAAAAGAATTCCATGTTCATGTTGACGCATCCTCTATTGCGCTTGGAGTGGTACTAATGCAACTAGTAGAAGGAGAGATTGATCATCCCATTTATTTTTCTAGTAGAAAGCTATCAATTGTAGAGAATAATTACACTACAACAAAGAGGAAATGACTTGCGATGTTTTATGCATTGCAAAAATTCAGGCATTACTTGCTGGGGGGACATTTTAAAATGTATACTAACCATTCTGTAAGGAAATATTTGGTCAATAAGCCAGTGTTCGGGGGGGATATCTGTCGATCGTTTCTCCTCTTCCAAGAATTTGACTTTGAGATAATTGTTCAACCAAAACGATTAAACTTAAGACCAGACCACCTATTAAGAATTGATAATGGAGAGGAACCCACGAGTCTAGAAGATAATCTCTTTGATGCACAACTATTTGCAATAACCCCCTTTGATAATCAATATGAAGATATCATGCAATTCCTAACTATGGGTTTTGCATTGGCCAAATTTACAATGAAACAAAAGAAACAGTTAGTAACATGAGCTACAAATTTCCAATTGATTGTTGGCTACTTGTATAAATTGGGCCCTGATGAGATACTTTGATGATGTTTTTTCAAACATGAGAAACCTATTATTTTAAGTGAAGCACATGTCAATATAGCAAGAGGAAACTATGCAGGAAATTTGATCATGCACAAGATATTATAGGTGGGGTTATGGTGGCCTACCATGCATGCAGGCACTCGAGAGTACTGTCACAGTTGTGATGTTTTCCAAACAACATGAAATCCATCCATAAGAGATGAAATACCACTAGTACCACAACTAACCTTATAGGCATTTGATAAATGGGTTGTTGACTTTGTGGGACCTATTAGTCTAGCAAGGAAGTGCACAAGATCTAGGTATATTATCACCACGACAGATTACCTAAATCGATGGGAAGAAGTTGCACCTGTCAAGGATTGTACTGCTGCGACAACAACGAAGTTTTTATTAGAAAATGTTGTAACAAGGTTCAGGTACCCAAAGATATTTATTAGCAATCAAGGTATGCATTTTGTTAATCAATTGATTGAAGAACTAACTGATGAATTTAACCTACAACACAAAAGAATGACTCCATATCACCTGCAAGCAAATGGAGCGGTCGAAGCATTTAACAAGATTCTGAAAACCAAAGTATGCAATACAAGAAGGGATGAATGGGACCAAAAAATTTCTGCAGTACTATGGGCATATCACACATCACACATGTAAGAAGTTAACATGCCAAACACCGTTCAAGTTAGTGTATGGATAGGAAGTTTCCATGCCTACGGAATATATTGTACCAATTTTAAGAGTGGCGGCGCTCATAGAAATGACAGATGTTGATGCTGTTGAAGAAATATTACTTAAGCTAATCCATTTGGAAGAAGAACACTTTATTGTAGGATTTCACCAAAATGTAGAAAAACAAGGGCAGAAGGTATGGCATGATAGACACATTAAGAAAAAGCAATATTAAGTTGAAGGCCTTGTTCTTATGTGTGATAGCAAATTTTCCAAGCACCTAGGAAAGCTGAAGACACATTGTTTAGGTCCATATGTGTTTAAGTGGAGCAGTGAAATTGGAAAAATTAGATGGCACGAAAGTCAAAGGGCTCATCAATGGGATTCGATTGAAGCCTTATTTTGATAACTGCGATTAGGTCGCACATCAAAAAAAATGATAATAAAAAGGATGGATATGAGAGGAGAAAAGAGTGACTTTCACATGAGGTACGACGAGGGAAGTGTGCCACTAAAAACAATGGCATGTTGGCACATTTATTTGAAAGTATTTTTGAGGTGACAATTTCCAATTATTAAATCTACAGACACCAAGGAAATTCGAGTAGACATCAAGAGAATTTGAGGGTCACTTTTGCCATTAGTATCATGAAATCATAGCGAGAAGGGGTGGCGTAGCAAGAACCTCCACATAAGAAGCCAAATCGAGGAACCACGTAATGGTTTGTGTTGTCATTATGATACTTGATGATGGTGTGTGTGAATATTTGACAAACTAATTTTTGGAACGAGCCCACTACTGGTGGTTGATTACCCACAAGCATCCATATAATGCCACAACCAGTATGGTTTACAAGACACAGAGTGATCATAAACTAGTGGGGAAGTATGACTAGTAAGAGTTACAGTGCTAATGGCCCTGGGGGCTCTGTCGAGGAAACTGTAATCATTGTTCTGAGTAAGAGAAATGTTGTTGGATATGTTCCATTGAAGGCTAGGAGCCACTTGGAGAATAAGCGAGTTTCAGGCCTCCATGCAAAAGTGTCTCCAACCATCTTGGTAAAGATACCAATGAGAAAAGCTTCTGATACATGTAAGAACAATGTTGTCTTGAAGGAGCTAAGAACGAATGTAGAAGCAGTGGAAAGAATTCAAAGAACAGAGGACATCCCATCGAATCCTCCGGATAAGACTATGGAATTAATTTCCACAGTGCATAGTATCCATTGCTAGAAAATTCTAATCTGAACGAATGTTTTGACTAAGGGACGAAGAAACAAAGTCTAATGTCATCACCATCAGCACTATAAACTGCTGAGAATATGAGAGGTGATGATGATTCCAAAAAATAGTTGAAATGGCACACCCTGATGAAGGGAGGTACTACATATCAAGGATGACATATCTTACCAGCACTATAGCAAAGAGAAACACTAACTAGATGTTGTACTGAGTGAGTTCTGAGAGATCTAAGGCTTACCTGGATGACGAATCCTCATTCATAGACAATGCCGAGGAATATTCTGAAGGGAAGAACCAAAAAACTTGGATGAGTTGGAAGCTAAAGCTAGAAATGTTGACAAGGAAAACCAACAATACCAATAAGTCCCTCATCTCTTTTGTCCTACTCCTCTAAGCGATAAAAACATCCAATAAGAAGGAAAATTGGTAGTAGTACCAGAAGTATAAATACTACAGTAAGAAACAAACAAAAAAGGAACATACAATCAAACATAGAAGGAACATAAATTCATCATGTACACCAGAAGGTGTGTGAAGTAGTGGCATCTATAGAAAGAGTCATGTCGTAACACATCAGTTTCGCCCTGGTGGAGCACATGTAAAAAACAAAGGAAGAAGTGCACACGGAGATAGAGAAGTTGGTGAAAATTGTGGAGTATTTTCAGAACAAAATCAGTGCAAGTCAGTGTATGGAGCAATAGTTCACATGGATCAGGACGATCCATAGGTGAGTGTTGGGGCATGTTGGGCCTAGGGACACTAGGGGAGAATTCATGTAGAATTCTTCCAAAGTATGGAGAAGAACATAAAGTAGAAGAGGAAGGAGCTAGGACTGAGGAAGTAGCATAAAGGGGAAAGGGAAGGATGATGCAACAGAAGAAGGAAAGGGAAGAAGAAGACAAAGAGAAGGAGCAGGAAGAGGAAGTTGTGCTAGATGAGTAAGCCATGACAAAAGGACATAACGAGATATGAGATGACATGTCAGAATATCAACAGAAGCAGGTGTGCAAATAGAGTAACTGCCGAAAAATGAAAGTAAGGCATATTGCTGAGAAAACGACAGTCCTTAACAATCATGGGTATGAGATTTGATGGAGCTGGTGGAAACCACATGCGTGAAGGCATGTTTGTAATTCAGGATTATAGTGCCTCTCGTTATGTGTTGCTAGAATAGGAAAGACAACCTATTGGATGGATTTAGTAAGTCGGCTAAGATAGTGACTGAAAAGGAGTTTGTATTGAGTCTGTTAGATTCTCTATTGAGTTGGTATTGAGTCTATAACAGGCATGTATGGGATCTATATCGAGTCTATAATGGGGATATAAAACAAGGAACCCAAGTTGTAGATGGCTTAGCTAATATAGAATATGAGTAATCTCTAGACTCTTGGAAACACGCTTGAGCTAGACTTGAGGTAGGAGTTTTGGTTAATGAATCTGTATCAATGAGTGCATCAGAGTAGAGATTCTGTAGCTGAGTGCACAGACAAGTAGAAACGGTTGAGGCGATCCAAGTTGTGTGTGGATCATTAGTAGGAGTAGAGTAGGAAGAGAAAGAGAGAAGATCAAATAGCATGAGAGGGAGGAAAAGTCTGTAAAGATAGAAGAGAAGATATTGAACAGAGTCTGCAAATTTGTGCGCAGACAAAAGGTTCATTTATTTCCTCATGCCAGATGAAGAGCACCTTGTGGTTTTTGCCCGGATGGGTTTCCACATTACATGCTATGTATATGTGTGAATGTTGAAGTAGCTTAGATATATGTGTGAATGTTTTTGTTGAATTATTGGTTGATTATTGTGTTGCAAATGGATAAATGTATGACTACTGCACTATATTAATGAATATGATTATGTTGTATTTTCATTGTTTATTTACTTAAGTCACATAAAGAAGGGTTGTTTCACAACTTAGTGTTGAAGTAATGTGAATACAAGGAATACACCTCCTCGGTATTCGTTGGAATATTTGGCGTAGATCCAAGGCACTAAAACACTCTCCCACACAACTACAGAAATGTGCTTATGGAATTTACCCATAAAACTGAGGTATCTCAGGTGAGACAAAATCTGTGTCGTAGGTGCTACCAGCTGAGCTCTACTCTGTTGGGCTGATATCTAGGACTTTGTTGTGCTTAGCAGAAGGGACTGAACTTGGCTCCAGGGATAGAGAGAGGGAATAAATCCAACAAATATTGTAAACCTATGATCCAATAATGTAAACCTCATCTAACATTTAGGAAGAAGATTCCATTCATGGTCTAGATGAAGGTAACAGGGAAATTGGTAATGCCATGAAAGGGCATTACCAATCACTAATATGTACCAAAATTAGTCTTTAAATTTATTTTCCATACATTTGCAGGTTCCATATGAACTTGGTGATATCCTAAAGGAAGGTCATTCTTAGCGAAGTTTCCCCCTTCCAATTAATTAAGAATGTCAACCATTTTTTGCTTTGTCTCTTCGCAGAATCATCAATAAGTTTGGAAATATCAACTAGCCTATGGCATTAAGGATATACAATCTATCTATCAAGATAGACTCAATATAGATGACCTAGACTGAAAATAAAATGGATAGGAAGAAATTTGGTATGACATCTTTTTGAATCATATGAGCATTATGCAAAGAACCTAGTTGAGGACAATGTAATTAAAGTATTAGACATAGATGTGTGGAACCATACTGGAAAGTGAAAAATACTCTCACCTGGTACATCCAATAGGTTAAGGAAAAAAACAATATCTTAGAGGCGACATGCCCCAAGGTTTGACCATTCTAAAATATAAAGGAGAACCATTTGGTCTTAATTAAGCAGAATTTAATCCTTCATAATTATGTTCCAGTACAAATTTATAATAGAGTAAATTATAAGGGTTTAAGGATTATGGTGCCTCAAAGTTGAAGTGTTTAGGGAAAGATGCCATCTTGTTGGAGGAGCTAGTTGGTGAGCCGACTATTTGAACAGTCGACTGCTTAAGAGATCAGGTCGTGTCGATTGACTGAACCGACAGGTAGTTATATGTAACTATTTGTAAATCATATATATTAGGCTGTTGAGCTAGATGAGAACTTGATCCAATTCTGTGTATGTATGGACCCTCATGATATAATATAATCTGTTATTCTATATCTATGTTCTTGTCTCTTCTATATGTTATGTATGTATGATTCAATGTGTGTTATTGGTAACCCTATGTGATATGTGAGATTACAACATTGGTTTCGTTGCCGGTAGTACATATCTGAGATTACCATAAGCAGATGATATCAGAACAGGAGATTAAGAACTGGTGGGAGCGTAAGATAGCAAATTATTTGCAGAATTACGCGAGGAGAAACAGATTAACCACTACTCAGGTGAAGGGGAAATTCTTCATTGAAACTCATGAGAATATCGTAGAATCGGTACCCCAGCTTTTGAAAAAAACTTCTGGATGAAAAATTCAGAAGCAACTAAGGACCAAGAGCTTCTAGAAAAACTGATTCAAGGGGGACGAACAAACCTGTCGAAGTGGTTTGAAAATATCACGGATGAATTTTGCAAGGAGCAAGCCATAGAAGAAAGAACTTCAGTTGAAACTGTTCAGAAAAGATTCTATATAGACCTTACCGAGCAATTCCTATGCTCCTTACCGACCCTGCTATTCAAGTTCCTAATAGAAAAAGGAGTGGGTCATATTGTAGAACCTCATCCGTCACTACACGAACCGCCACCAAATTCTAACTGGGAGGAGAAACAGAAAAAGTGGGAAACATTCATTGCCGAAAGGGAGTGGGAATATTTCCTAAGCAAGTAAACAGAGTTATTCAAGATTTCTAAAGCATCGGGTAGGCTATGGGGGGGTATTTGGTCATATGTCAGGGTAAATTGAAGAGGATTCTAGTCGACTAAAGATGATACCATCACCAGCAATGAAAAGTCAACCTAAAAAGGAAATCAAACGAGAAGTGACACACAAAGGTGCAATATATTTATAGAAAGTAGAAAGAGATAAGAGGCTGAAAAGAAGGGAAGAAAGAAGAGAACGAGCTATAGCACTGCAAAGAGGAATGAATACTAGGGTGACAGACCAAGAAAGAAATCTACCAGAGTCGGGTCATGACCGACAGGAAGAAGGCGTGGATGAAGAAGCATCACCCATGGAAGAATACTTGTGGATAGAGCATCCTGAAGCTCTCCAAATAGAAGTTCCCCAGGAGATAAGACCTATGTCTCCAATGAATCTGAGTACTAGGATACAATCCATTTTCGAAGAAGACCTAAGACTAAGAGATGGTGATTTTGGTATATGGAGTCGACTAGACGACGAAGCAAATGATGATAATCATCTAGTGATTTGTTGATCGAAGGAAGGAAACTGAGGTAACACTTCAGGCATACCCTTCCAACCAAATTATCCACTTAATTTACCTAACACATGAAAGAGCACCCCCCTGCTAAACACAACTTTCGAAAATACAGAATAGTCGGACCTACAGACAAATCAGTGTAGTTGGACATCGACAAGAGAAGTCGATCAAAACCGACTGCTTATCGAAGAATAAACGACAAACAAAATGATCGATGGGAACGAAATTTCTGTCGACAACAGCTCTGTACAACATGACAAACAGAACATCCCACTACCCCCACCCCCACCACCACCACCACCACCACCTCCTAGAGAAGACAATGACAATGAGACCGACATGGTTCACAGATCAGCACATATCCCTCTATACGAGGGTGACGAAGATCCTAGACGACATTGGTTCATCTGTGAGTCAACATGGGAGGCAAATCATGTTACAGCTGAAGATCGAAAGATGGTGTAGTTCACCGGTGGTGACGAAGATCCTAGACGACATTGGTTCATCTGTGAGTCAACATGGGAGGCAAATCAGGTAAAAACTCAAGATCGAAAGATGGAACAGTTTGCTAGTGCCTTTAGGAAAAGAGCACTAACATGGTATATGACCTATATTGACAGAAATCCCCAAGCATCTAAAGTATAAATTAAAGCGCAATTCTTTTCTTTCTTTAAAACTCCAAACGCAAAACATCAGCGATCAAAAAGTTGAAAACAAAATCTCAAAAGCTAGCAGAGTCTGTCCGAGAGTATGAAAAATGATGGAAAGACCTAATAATCCAACTGGATTATGTAATTGATGAACAACTATTAATTCAGTGGTTTCTTGCAGGTGTATCATAGAAAATTCGGTGGCACATAAGCTTGAAGACATTTAAAAGGTAGGAAAATGCGCTTACCAAATCTCTGCAAGTGGAGATGGACGAAGATTTCCCAGCATATCCCACGGATACTAGACTGGAAGAACATCTAAAAATCATTGAAAGAGCTGAACCTCAAGAATCAGGATGTCTAGTGCACAAAATGCTCAATGGTCGGACACATTAAAGATAATTGTCGACAGGACATTCGATTTATTCAGACAAAGTGCTTATGTGACATCTTCCAAGAACATGGAGAACACACAATGAAAGATTGCTTGTATAACATGAAAAATGACAAAGCATCTGAGTGTGTAATCTGTGAAGTAAAAATTTACGCAACGGCCAACTACCACTTAAACTTAAAGAACCAACAAAACTACCAAGCAGTCTACCAGACAAACGCAGTTGCGCAAAACAACGATAACAACCAGCAAAGCAATGATCAAAATGAACCGAATAATCAAAGATATGAAGGCCGTCAATATGAGCATTGGTTCGACAACGATAGTGGAGTATATGGAGGTCGAGGTCGATTCTCTAGGAATCGCGACAATCGACCATGTCGGCCCATCCAGTGTTTTACGTGCTATAAAGAAGGTCATAGATATGCAGACTTCCCATACAAGGACAAAACTGATTTAAAATTTTGTACTAGTTGTGGAGTCAGTGATCACTCATTAGAGTATTGTCCTACTATGCTTGATAAAATCAATAAAAATAAAAATGGTAATGTCTTGTCGTGCGTTCAAAAACATGTTGTAATCAACACGAAGAACCTGCATATAGTAACCCTACAAGGAACAAAAATTGGGAGTGATAATCCATGCATAATCAAACTAAAAGAAAATAACGATTATCCTAACCCGGCCAAACAAAAATAATTGTATAATGACACAACGAATATATTTAAAGAATTTGCTAGACAAGAAGAAGCTGATGATAGTCGACAAAGCATAGTTAAAGAATTAATACGTTTAGTACAAGATGATAAAGCGATATCTAAATTCATTGAATTATTGTATAATATGAAGCATAACAATAATATAGAAAAACAAAAAAAAAACATATGCAGTCTAAACCAAAAGGACAAAAGTGACGGCGACCCGCTTGTCGACCTAGAAATTGAAGGATACCATGTTCGACAAGTTGTACTTGACTTCGGCTCACAAGTAAATATTATGACTCGCGACACTTGGGAACAATTGGGTAGACCTCGACTATATGAGTCAGGAATATACCTCAAATTAGCCATCCAAGGTTTGATCGAACATATCGGAGTTTGGAGAAATGTCGATACGACAATAAAAGGAATATTGACCAAAGTCGACTTTGAAATTATTGACCCTAAGGAAGGATCCAGTTCCTTCCCAGCTTTAGTAGGTCGACCTTGGGGAAGAAAAATGAAAGCATCAATATCTTTATATAAAGAAAGGATAAAATTAAAAGGGAATGGACAGAAAGTTATAGTACCTATCCATCCATCCCAAGGACAACCGTGGATAGAACCTATCGATGAAGAAGTCGACATCCGACAACTATACCAAATACAAAATAATGAAGACTACACAGAACCCAATGTCTATGGCGAGCTTCACTTAGGAAATCAAGATTCAGTAGGCATTAGAGGAAATTTCAACTCAAAATGGGCCTCCTAAAAAAAATTAATAAAATGATAGTTAAAATGATAAAATAATATTTCTTAATTTTGATGGAAGAAAAGAAAAAAACTACTTTTTTTTGTATTTTCGACATATCTCCCCGTGTTTTTACTCAAATTTCGATCGGGAGAGCTCGTTGGACACGGAATTAAATTTCGCATCCAACGAGTACCCACTCAACATACTTTTGATGGATCCCACTACCTGAAAAACAAGAAATACCTGAAAAAATGTGATGATGATGTCATCATCACATTTTTTCAAGTATTCTTTATTTTTCGGGTAGTGGGGTTCGTTAAAAGTATGCCAAGTGGGTACTCATTGGATGTGGAATTTAATTCTACATCCAATGAGCTCTCCTGATCAAAATTTGAGTAAAAAAACGGGGAGATATGTCGAAAATACAACCAAAAAAGTAGTTTCTTTTATGATACATATCCCCAAATTTATATTAAAAAGGTGTTTAAGACCTATACGGTATTTCAAATTTAAAGCAAGTTCATTGGCTAACACATGATGACATGGAATTTGAATTAAAGTTAAAAGGCCCATTTTGAGTTGAAATTTCCTCTAATGATACAACTCAAAAATAGAATTATATGATTGGGAAGTCAAAAACTACGAGACACAAGAAAGAGGTTGCTGGACCATTCAAACAGTGTAAAAGAAACCAGTCCAACAATGTTTCTTAGTTTCCATCATCCCAAAAATATTCGAAAAAAAAAGAAGGGAATACCCTACCTTAAAACTAACAAATGTAAGTATCAAACAAATCCCAAGATATAAAGAAAGAGAATCACCAGTTATGCATATAGAACAAGTATCTAAAAAAATTGGTGAACATGGCCGACTACAAAGCCTAGTAGAAACCTTCACAGGACAAGCCGCTAGATGGTGGGATACCCATCAATCAAGATTGTAGACATGGGCAAAATCTTCGACTTACTTTGTAGAAATATTTGGAGGAAAAAGGCTAACCAAACAAGCCCAAATACCTGTGTTCATCCAAGGGTAGGACCAAGAAGAACACATAAGAACATGCAAAAGAGAGTGGAAAAGACTTGGATATAAAGACGAACGTACATGGCCACACCTGTTTCCATCAATGCTATCTGACTTACCAAACAAATAGTACAAAATGGAAGAAGCATGAGGTGAAACATTTCAATGGCGTGAACTTAGAGAGAAATTCATTAAATACTTTAGCTTAGACCGCAAAATAAAAATCTAGTCGAAACTGCAAAACAAATCAAATCATTGATAGAACTGACCGGAAACAACACCCTAACACAAAACTATGATCGACCGACAATAACATGTAATAACATACAAACCAAGACAATACCATAGTCAACAAGACTACAAATGGAAAAGGAAAATCGAGAAGGGAAAATATTTTGATGGAAATCATACCATTCAGAAACAACAAAACCAATTCGCACAGTACTTAAAATCGAGACACCCGACAAAGAAGATACCGACCAAATGACTGCAGCAAAATTTCCTGCTACATTTTCACAATTCAAAGAAGGGATCCAACTAATCAATGAAACTAAAGCACCATAATGGTTAGATGCCAAAGTTAAAACTAAAGAATTTGACATATCAAATGATGATCAACCAAAAATGGAAAAAATTGGTGATTACTGGAGTGAAGAACAAACAACCGAAATAGTAAGCTTACTAAAAGAATTCCAGGATGTATTCGCTAGAGAGTACAAATATCTCAAAGGTCTAGTCCATGAAATGGGAGAAATGAAGATCGACATTAAACCTGATGCCCGACCTATAAAAAAGAGGCCATATAAATTAGCTCATAAATACAAAGAGATAGTCAAGAAAGAGATTGATAATATGCTTGCAGTAGGAATTATCTATCCTATTGACCAATCTAAATGGGCAAGTCCAATGGTTGTACAACCAAAGAAACATGACCCGACAATGCTAAGGATCTGTATCGACTTCAGAGAATTAAACAAAGTCACCTTAACAGACCCATTTCCAACACCCTATGCAGAGGAAATCCTAAATGAAGTTGCAAGACATGAATGCTACTCATTCACAGATGGATTCTCAGGCTACAACCAAGTACTAATAGCCAAAGAAGACCAGAAAAAGACAACATTTGTATGTGAATTTGGATCATTTTCCTACAGAGTTATGCCTTTTGGTCTAAAAATGCACCTGCATTATTTTCGAGAATAGTGGTCAAAACATTTCAAGAATATATCTACAAAACAATGGCAGTATATTTCGATGATTGGACAATATACTCTATGGTGAAAGATCATTGCAAATGGCTAAGGCTCATGTTAGAACGATGCCGACAAATCCAGTTATTTCTTAACATAAGGAAATGTATATTCCTAACTCCTATAGGGATACTATTAGGACACATTGTATGCAAAGAAGGAATCAAGGTCGACTTTACAAAAATAAAAATTATCCTCGACTTAAAACCACCAGTGAACCCAAAACATGTCAGAGTACTACTTGGTCATACATGATATTACTCAGATATGACCTATCCATTGGAAGAACTATTAAGATAATATCAGGAGTTCGACTGGACAAATGAACGTAACATATCATTCGAAACACTAAAAAGGAAGCTAGTAGAGGCACCCATCCTAAGATTCCCAAATTGGTCGGTCAAATTTCATGTACATGTCGATGCATCAGGTCTAGCAATAGGAGCAATCTTAACACAACCAGGGGACGACGGGATGGATTACCCCATAGTTTACAGCAGCAGAAAACTAGATAATGCGGAAAGAAACTATTCGACAACAAAGAGAGAAGCATTAGGAATGGTTTTCACACTACAAAAATATCGACATTACCTACTAGCCAACCCTTTCATCTTTTATATCGACTAGCAAGCATTGAAATACCTTGTAAACATACCCTTACACCATGGGATAATTTGTCGGTGGCTACTACTATTCCAAGAATTCAAATTTGAAATAGTTATTAGACCAAGAAAATTAAATGTCAGACCCGACCACTTATCATGAATCGACACAGGAGAAGAGCCGACAGGAAATAGCTCAATTCTTAGAAAATGGTCAAGCACCAGAGGGCATGAGCACGAAAAAGAAACAAATCTTAGCTATGAAAGTTGCACCATATAGCCTCATAAATGGATTTTTATATAGAATGGGCCTGGACGACATCCTCAGAAGATGCATATTAGAACGTGAAAGAGATAATATCATGTATGAAGCACACTATGGACCAGCGAGAGGACATTTTCAAGCAGACACAACTGCCAAGAAAATCCAACAGTCAGGGCTATGGTGGCTGACACTATACAAGGATTGTAAAAAGTATGTTATCCAATGCAACAGATGTCAATGACTGGGTCGACCTCTGCCTAGTACAGAAATTCCCTTGATCTCAATAAACCCAAGTTTGACATTTGAAATTTGGGCCATCGACTTCATAGGAACATTCCCAATACCAACAAAAAGAACAGGTGCAAGATACATAATAACCGCAATAGAATATGTAACCAAGTGGGCAAAAGCAGAACCCGTTGACACATGTTCCAGTGAGATAGCTGCTAAATTTATCTACGAAAATATAATTACAAAATTTGGATTCCCAATAACCCTAATCAGTGACCAAGGTTCACATTTTATTAACAAAACCATCAAAGCACTAACAAACCAGTTCAAAATTGACCACCGACGTAGTACAGCTTATCACCCTTAGTCGAATGGAGCAAAAGAGGCATTCAGCAAAACATTAACTTTAACAAAAATTTGCAATACCAACAAATATTATTGGGACAAAAAGATACATGCAATACTATGGGCTTATAGAACAACATACAAGCGTTCGACTGACCAAACACCGTTCTGACTAGGCTATGGCCAAGAATCAGTTGTTCCACTACATTTTCGACAACAAACACCTATCATAGTAGATATTTTACATGTCGATGTCGAAGAAGGAAGGAAGGACTGACTGATGCAATTAAGCAAGCTAGAAGAACACCGACTGCTTTCTCTACAATGTTAAGAAATCCAAAAACACCAGCAGAAGGATGGGCATGATCGCAATATCAAAAACAAAAATCTGTTGGTAGGGGACCTCGCCTTACTATACAACAATCGAGTAAAAAGAAAACCCAAAAATTTACACACATAATGGATGGGACCTTACATTGTCGAAGATATTTATGCCAACAGATCAGTCCGACTAAGGACATTACAAGGCATAATATTTCAGAAACTTGTTAATGGTGCCCGACTAAAACGGTACAAAAATTAGAACAAGTTAAAAAAAAGAAAGAGAGAGGAGACATACATATAACGACCATAACTGTCAGACAAAAACTATAAAAATCTAAAAATACTAAAAACAACAAAACAAATCCAACACCCATAACCCAGGATGATAGGAAATTTTGAAAGATATAATAACCAACACTTTGAAAACCGACACCAAACCCATCGACATACCACCATCGACCATGCACATGATCAACATCGACCGACAACCCCGAAGGTCAAATCATGCCTTCATGACTACGGATAGAAGGAGCACCAAAATCAAATCACAATAAACCCAAACTCCAGAGACCATGCTGGACCATCACTTCTGCCACTAATACATCCATCGACAGAAACGTCACCCACTCTACCTATAAATATCGGACCAGAAAAAGATCATTTACCGCATTTTGAAGAGATAGGACAAAGTCAGCAGTCATAAAATTGAGAGCTGAGAACCTGTAAGTAAAACTGACCAAGGGACCAGCAAAATGGCCTCAAAGCAAACCAGAGCAGCAGCTACAAAAACAAGGGAACTACAGTCAGCAGAAACCCCAATCATGAGAAGACTAAGAAGCATCAAGAATGCCAAAGTACAAGAAACCTCATGGGAGAAAAATTGGGCTGAAATCAAGGAATGGGGTTATGTCAACAAGAAACATACACAAGAAGTAGAGAAGATAAACCACATTTCCATTATGAACTACATGAACACACCATTCATGGCGAGTTTTGGAGGAACCAAAGAAACCGCGGTAAAATTCATTATCAGCCGATACCACAACAAAAATTTTTACCTTGACAGGCCAGTAGAAATATCTGGCGAAGTC
The DNA here is from genome assembly GCA_001517045.1 of Pseudotsuga menziesii. Lineage (NCBI taxonomy): Eukaryota > Viridiplantae > Streptophyta > Pinopsida > Pinales > Pinaceae > Pseudotsuga > Pseudotsuga menziesii. Next base: position 339,080 of record LPNX010589216.1, on the reverse strand, counting down.
ATATACAAGCTGACTAGTCTCTCAAACCAAGGTGACCCCGTCCCTGTCGGCATAAGAAAAGGATTGATAGAACAATTAACAGGGACACCATCAGGAAAAAAATCAAAAGGACTAATGATTAGTCAAATACAATCCCGGACGCCACAAATCGTGGCCAAAATCATAGCAACAGGGCTCACCCCTACAGGACGAGAGAGTGACCTGAAGCTATATATGTTAGAAGTGAAAGACACAATAGTATAAACAGGAAAAGTGTATAGGTGGGCTTTGTTTGTTGTCGACATGGTCAAATCTATATGTGAGAAGTGTCAGGAGTCGGCCAGAATTATAAGGTTCCCATCTCTGATACTCTGGATAGTGATGTACCACTTGTGCCCAGTCAAGGAAAAATAGTTCCAAGAACCACACAAATACCACATGTGAAGGTTCAAGCCATTTGCACAGAATGGAACAATGAGGGAATTAGCAAACAGAAAAGTATTGTTGGAAAACTATTTCCAAAACTTAAAAATCCAGACAACTAGATGGAGGGTGCCTTAGAACATCCAAAGAAGTCTGCTGAAAACAACACACATCCAACTAGAACTAAACCACACTGCAGTCTCGTATATGCAGGGAGAAAAAGAAAAAGCAAAACCTCTCGACTATTACCCAACAGTTGAAGAGATTTTCCAAGAGCTAGCTCGAAAATCAAATACAAAATTATCAATACTAGCAAAGGCTAAAGAATTAAACCTACCAATTAAAGAACCACCAACTGACCAGGAGAAGGAGGAGGACTATGAACTCCAACTATATATTAGCACCTTCATGTCGAAAGAGACACCAGTAGAGGACACTAACAAAATACATATAACAAATTTACCACCACCGACCCAAAGGGGAAGTACACTGACTGAGCATCAGGTGACTAAACCAGTGGAGAAAAACATCATTTCGGTTCACGAACAAGAGGGAGGAGAAGGACTAGAGGAAGACATTGAATCTGACAACCCAGAATACGCTATAACCAAAGACAAAATCATACAACTAGCAAGGGAAATAGCATTTGCAAGAAAAAAGGCAACTCAAGAAAAAGGGAAGGGGAAGCACAAGCTTATCCTCTTAGAATCAGAAGATGAATACGAACTAGTAGCTACAGCCATTGACATCATAGAAGATGCTGTAGCGAACAAAGTTCTAGTCGAGACGTAGTTCAAACACTTCGTCGAGACAGGAGCAAAGCAAGGGAGGCCAAAAAAGGTAAAAACTACAACCCCTAAGTCAACAAAAACATTGTCGACCTAGTGTCTACACCTCCACCCCCATCTCCAACCTAGATCACACAGGAAGACACCACACATATACCAACCATAATCCCAGTTGACATCTGCAAAAATGCTATGCGAGAAACCCTAAAAGAGAGGTTCGACTAGTATGGCAACTTCCAAGCATTCATTGAAAAACTTCTAGAACTATTTACTTCAGCCCAGAAAATATCTACCAAGTGCTCCTTGGTCGAATATAGCACAACACACCAACTCTTGGCACAACAACTTGGCCAGATACCACAAAAACCAAGAACTATAGGAACCATTAAGTCGACTTTTGTAAGAAATCCTGACACCTCTTCCAAAATTGCTGCAAGTCGCATCACATCAATTTTACCCTCAGATAACCCCAAGCCACCACTAGCCAATGAACCAGTCAGAGGTATGGAAGAATATAACTAGGCTGACATGGTAGCAATCAATAAGGTAATCGATAAATTGTTCTCCGATGACCTCGATGACTCACCACCAGAAGTCAACAATCCATTGTTGCCTGACAATATCCCCACTACACCAATTACACCTGACCATTCACCATCTCCACCACCACTTCCCAATCCATAACCTTTAAAAAACCCTAAACCGCTTGTACGAAATCCTCCAGCTACAGATCCCACCCAAGAAAGTCAACTAGAATTTACATTGACCATTGAAGATCAGCAACCAAAAAACCAACCACAAGAGAACCCACCACTTGCAGATACACAGGCACAACAGCAGACAGAACAACATAAACACAAGAGAGAAAGAGACAAAAAGAAGAAGGAAAATCACAAAAAGCAGAGTCCAACAATGATCCACCTTATTCAGCTGGGATCGACTACTACAGTCGACACAACAAAACTAAGAGATGGAGAGTTGGGACAACTCTTAGAAACTCTGGCCACTTCGGAAAAAACAAGAATCCAAACCAGACGACAGCATGTCGATGACATTAAGAATGAACAAGTCGAATTCTTGTCAAAATGAAGAAACCTAGCTCAAACTATAATACCAGGGCCGATGGAAACCAAAACCGACAAGCCAGTAGAAAAATCATATCAACTATTTGAGAGTGTGGTGGCGACCCTACAAGTACACATACAAAATAGAAAAGAATATCAAAAAGAAGATACATCCATATTATTAATGCAACAATACACGTCATTCTTAGAAGCTTACAAAGTGTTGCAAGACCACTTGGAAGAATCTATCATCACAGAGGAGGTACTCCATGATTGGCCTACTTATTACGAACAAGTATTTCAACAGACTCGACAAACTCGAGAACAGATTCAAGCATTGGAAAGAAGAAAAATCAATAAAGAAGCACTGAGAAATACAATACAAGACAAATCGTACTTGAGGCAGCCAAACTACAGAGACTAGAAAGACAAGCACACCAGGTGGTACAACAAGCACTCCCAAGCTTGGATAGACTGGATACAATCTTCTCGCAGATGAAAAGATTACTAGAAGTAGCAGAAGAAAGAGATCAATTCTTGGGACCTGACATGGAAATTATAGTAGACATGCCCATCCAGGAGAAGATGTCAACTTTATCAAGCATCACAACATTGACCATCGACATCCATAATTTCAACATCAACTGGCTGTTACTGCGGAAGCAACTGTTGAAGTATGCATACAAAAATGACCAACCATCTGACTACATAGCCCATGAAAACAAACAATAAAGTAACTATCTCAGACAGTACAAATTTTTAGTACCTCCCTTGTTTTTTCGAGACGAAGAAATATTTTGTTCCTAGGGGAGATATTGGAGGATCTAGTCAGTGAGCCAACTAGTCGAACAACCGACTGATTAGGAGATTAGGTCGGCTACATAAGGTTGTGTCGGTTGATCAAACTGATAGGTCGTTATATGTAACTGTTTGTAAATCATATATATTAGGTTGTTGAGCCATATGAGAACTCGGTTCAGTTCTCTGCATGTATGGACCCTCATGATATAATATAATATGTTATTCTATATCTATGTTCTTGTCTCTTGTGTCTATTATTTCTGTATGATTCAATGTGTATTATTGGTAACCCTCTGTGATCTACGAGATTACAACACATCTCTTAAATGAATAAATGTAGAGTGTTTAATTCTTGAATAAATATGAAGTTATGTGTTTGGGTGTACTAGATAGTTTTAGGATATGGGAACACTTAACAGTAATGATTTGTTGATTTTGTATAACATAGATCTGAATGCACATAATAGCGAGCATAAAACACATATTCTAAGCTAAAATATCATACAACAACTGGAAGTGAAAGTGATGAGAACCATGCCTAATCCTAGGGCTATGGAGTTATTAGTTGAATGATTTAGGGTTGAGGTGAAACCCTCCCTTCGTATGTAGGATATTTGTTGATGTAATGACTCAGGTGGGGCCATTCACTATATTTGTAGGGCTTCCCTAGATTGGGTTTGAAAGTTAAGTATGGAACTTTTAAGCCCCTCTTGATATTTGGGTGAAGTCATGCTTGAAGGATGATTTCATTAATGATTTTATATTTGATTGTTCTTTAATCATTCATGGTTGCATATAATTCTTGGGTTATTTTGTACTTGTTGTGAATATTGTGATGAGCACATTTGGAAGAGCCATTCTAAATTTTTTTGGCTTATTGATTTAGATCCACATGGTTGTTAGAGCATGTTTATAACAGTCTAGGTAGGCCTTCTTTCATACAAGTTTGAACCTCCTTGATTGTTTATCTCCACTCATCCAACCATTGAATAGGCACAAGTTTGGACATTACACCATCCCTATATTTAGGAAAATAATAAACATCCTTTTTTAGGGGTCTTCCTCTTGTGTTAGACGAGAGCCAACCTAAAGTGAGAGGAAGAGTTGTAGCAACAATATACAACCCTCTTAAGTTCCCCCAGGGTTGCACTTTGTTCAAGGATTTCAATATCTTTGAGTGTAGGTTTGGATGGTAAAATGAGCCTTAATAATCTACATTGTTTTCCCATCACTAGTCTTGAATATGGATTAACTTGCATGTCTTGAGAAAACAAAGAGCGTAACCCTGTTTTACAAATTAGGTTCCATGCAAAGGGTTTTTTATACCTTTATCATACTTTATGAATGTTGTTGGTCTCATAACGTAAGATGACATGAAGTTGGAGATCAAATTTTAAGCATATTCATAAGCCAATGCATATGTCACGTGTAAGCATAACCATGAAAGTAACCCTGCGAAGGTTGGCACTCTTAGAAATCTCTAACAACATAATTCCATGGGAAATCAGGTATGTGGGACTAGGCAAATTAAGCAGGGGTATTTGCGGGGGGTTTATATTCTCATTATGCATGGTTCCTAACCATAGTAGTCAATTTTGTGCAAGTGTTCCCTTTCCATTTTAAATTTTCTTTGTTGGATAACTTGTGAATTAGATCGAGTTAGTGATCCTTTAAACGAGGTGAATCTTTTGTCAATATTAGAATTTTTGAATGAGCACTTGCTTGTTTTCTAAATAAACATAAGATTTCTTTTCTAATAAATTACCAAGATAATAAAAAATAAATGGACCAAGGAAGTTCTTCCAAACAACACGGGGCCTTTAAGAAAATATGGTAGGGGAGGAATTGATTACATATTCTATACACCTAGTCTAAGTTTGATTGAACAAAATCATAGAACCCACAAACATGTTTGATGGTTCCATTCCTTCTAGATATTAGGGTAAACATCACTAGTGGAAAATATAATCCTTTTTCATTATATGCACACCACCATTGTCATGTTCTCATTAGATATTGTGTGATTTGTGCTTGATCATTGTTGTTTTTACCTATGCTAGTGTCATAGATCCTTGCAGTATTTGGCTCTTTATCTATCAGGAATGTATTGGGAGGTTTTCCCTCTGATTCCTCTTTTTGTGCTTGGTTCTTTCGTTTCTCATCCTTTTTTTTATTATACTATTTTTCTGTAGCATGTTTTATAGGTATCATTGACTAAAATGTGTTGAATTTTGACCATTATTGAAAGTGCATGAACTCAATTGCTCCCTTTAATCTATAGGAGTGAATTGCTAGCTTTAATAATCATATCGAACAATCCTCTTTCAGATGGATTGTATCTGGAAACTTGCAATTTTTTTTCTGAGATTCGAGTCTATGAAAATTCAATCTCATGTTTCTATAGCCAAATAGATTTATAGAAAAATAAGCTTGTGCTTTGAGTTACTAATTTCTAATATTTTGTCATTCTAAAAATGAATTGACAGAAGCAAAAGATGCAACAAAATGGGATAATCCAAAAGTCCCAAATGGATTCATTATGAACCATCTTGTTGCAGGAGGATTTTCTTTGGCAATCCCTTTTTGAGATCCATGACTATGCAGATTTTGATTCATGCTTCCATAGTTGAATTCCATATTTATAGAATAAATTTGTGAACCAATTCATTTCCTATTTTCATGTACTTTGTCATTTCAAAATGAATTAAGAGATTTGGAAGATGCATCAAAATCGAATGATACAAAAGACCCAAACAAATTGGACTGAATTTTATGAACTACTCCACTCTAGGGTTAGATCTTCGAAAAGAACCTAGGAGCTTCCGGCTTTATTATTGCACTTCAATAGCCAAAATATTTAAAGAAAACAATAAGTATTCTTTGGAACAGAGAGATAATGTGAAGTTACTGAAAGAAAATCATCTTCCCAACGCTAAAGAAGTTGATGAAAGTGTGTCCCACCAAGCCACGCCTAGATAGGATTGTGTTGGGTGGTCCCTCTTCAACTTTTACATATATAATTAACACTACCATAGCTGCAAACTTGTACCCACACCTACAACTGACCCTTTCCTACATTAAGGTGACCATTCTAGAAGCCCTAGAGAAGCCCTAGAGAAGGATCCTCATGTCCTTTAGTACCCTAATCTAAGTGTACTCAACTTTATTTTATGTTTTAGTATGGTAACCACCCTTTAACCTAAGGTTTCCGAAGTGACCATTATAGAAGACATGCAAAGTTTATATATTATGTTCATAACTTCACTCTTGGAGTATCTTGGCATGAAATAAGTATAGATCTGATATTTGTTGGGTGCATCAAGTTGAGTGCAATTAAAGTAAGGTATCAAATGTCATGTGGCACCTATTATAGGGATTCTAGGAGGTTATCTATATAAAAAATGACAAATTGATCGAGATGTAGGAAGAAGATTCCATTCACAGTCTAGATGAAGGTACTAGGGAAATCGGTATTGCCATGAAAGGGAATTACCAACCACTAATAGGTACCAAAAATAGTATTTAAATGTATTTTCCATACATTTGTAGCTTCCATATGAACTTGTTGATTTCCTAAGGAAGTTCATTCTTAGAAAAGTCCCCCCCTTCCAATTAATTAAGAATGTCAACCATTTTTAACAATGACCTTATTAGGGTCCTATAATTATGCAAAGTTTCCACTCTTATTTTTTTTTTTACAAAAACGGTTAAAATTTAATTAAAGACTGGCAAAAGGGCTGCCAGGGCCTTACAAAGCAAATTCAAATTCACTCTTCTGATCTTCCTTTCCTGCTTGGTTCCTTTACTACTGCTGATCTTGATGGTCTTCATATCCTTAAGGGATTGGGCAAACAGAGCTTCCTCCATTGACCGTAAGCTGGGTTTTGTTTAGAAGAGCACCCCGGTTGGCTTCGGCGTCCGCAAGACTGTTAAGATTTCTGAGCACATGCTGAGCCTTATAACTGCTGAAGTGAGAAAGGAGAAGGATGACTTTCCTGAAGATTTGGCCAAGATGAATGTCCGAGGGGATCTTCTTGGTGTGAACCGCTCTAATTATCAGCTTGGAGTCTCCGAAGATATTAATCTTTTGGATGTTCAGATTTCTTGCCTGGATTAGGACCTGC